>JALBCR010002027.1:0-123759 GCA_030710515.1 Abscondita cerata
GGTTACGTATTGTTTCACGCAACACATTATCTGATAATAACGAAATTTAAAAGCTTTATTAACTTTACGCGTTTTAAGTACGTATTTATTACAATTTTTGCACATGTTTTAGACTCAATAAAAATTTCAGTTAATAAATCAAAATATATCTCAAAGTTTATAATGCATTAATTAAAAGGGTCACACACAAAAATTTAATAAAATTGTATAAGTGAATTTATGCAAAATTAGTGATGCTTTACCATATTAAATACGTTACACCTGCGACTATTTTTCAGTTCTGTTTTGTTAGTCAACATTAGATTTAGAATTGCTAAATAACATGCATTATCTTCTGTTGATTTAAAGTAACACAATTAGCATCGTAATTTAAATAAGATATCGGAAACACAAAGCGAAAAATAAAGAGATATTTTTATCTCTATTGCATCACATAAGAGCGCAATAAAAATTACCAGAAAATTACATGCGCATTATTTGGTAGGGTAGCTATTAGATAAGAGATCACATTAATACACAAATAAGAACATGCAAATAAAATTATTATACTGGACTGCTCGGCCACAATCCAAACATCACTTTCAAATTCTATTATTTGTTGCAACCTCCTTATTGTAGAATATATAGGTGCACTATAAATTACATCCATAAACATTTTTTGGATAAATAAAATTAATATTTACAAAATACAAATTTACAAATAACAGCATGGGAACAATTTAAATATGATAATCAAAAAATTTAAAATTTAAATTAGTATCCCGCGATCAGTTTAAAACAATTAGTAATGAAACAATTAAAAATCTTCACTCTTCGGCTTTCAATCTTTGTTGCTTTAAAGAGCTGGAGAGGAAGTATGAAGAAACACGCAATTCTTGGTCACGACATACAATCAATAAAATTTGTTAAATAGGTGTATTTTGTAATTTTTCTTCATGGGAAAACTTTGTAACATAAAATATTCATAATTACATTTTATGTGTTCTCACAATGACGAAACAGAAATATGTGCGGATAGGTATATGTTAACAGTTTTGTTGTTTGTGATTATCTCGTTCAGTAAAAAACTTTTGGAATGTTTTGACAATGATATTGGAGTGTATTTTTTTAAAACCGCAACAATTACTCACAATAGAGCTATTAATAAAACATCACAAAGATGAAGATATTTTTGTTAAAACTCTTGAATTCATTAGAGTGTCGATTAGGTTTGACCAAAAAACATTGTTAAATTGTTTGTTGTAGTGTATAACATGAAACTCTTAATGCGGTAATCCAGCGGTGAAGTTATTATGTACAATTTTCAGTTATTATTTATAATCAATATAGACATTACTAAAAATCTTTTATAACTGTAAACTTGCAAATAAAGACTCCCAATCATTAGCAAGATTAATATAGGCAAGTTAGTGAGAAACTGTAGTTCATAGCAAATGAGTTAATCAAATAAAAATAACAATAGCAATCAGTAAGAATTCATCTCTTGAATAAATAGTAGGTACTTTTTCTAACGTAGAAACTCGTATTCAGAAAAGAAATAAATCTGTTACATTGGCAATACTAAAGTCTATCCGTTGAACAGCTGCAGTAATAGAAACACCCCCTTTAACCGAGCTATTTGAACATCGACTTACGATTCGCTACTTCAAAATTGCCCAGAATTCGAAAGTACCAAACATACGTGTGAAATTAGAAATTACAGTAAGGTTTTTTTCGCGTGTCCACCGTGAAGCAACGGGAACTGAATTTTGTAACCGGAACGTTTTCAAGGCTTAACGCGCGAATGGGAATACAATTATATAAATACTGCCCGTTGTCAAGATGAGAGTTACAAACGGTTAAAGAAATGTACTAAGAAAAGGGTAAAGTCGAGTTTTAAGCAGCTTTTTGAAAAGAAGAAGAATTTTAAAAGAAAATTATGTAATCCGCAATAGTGCTTCTCCTACACGATATGAGTAAAGCGAGGGATAACCGTTTTGCCTAACACGGGAACACACGATGTCAAGGTAATTCGCGAAAAAATGCTTAAAGACCGACCGTACTGTAGTTTTTTTTCAGTTTTTTGCAATTCGTCTTGTTTCTCTTACAAACCAGGCTTTTCCATGACTCATAATACATTTCTACGTGTGTGAAACTGGTATACATCGTAAACCTGAATTTTTGAGTGTAGTTTTCTGCGCAAATAGCCCCACCATTCCAACAGCATATTTATACGAACGACGATGAGAAATGTTAAGGGTAAACCTTCACTCTCTACAGTTTCATTTACATACAGCTTAGATTACATAACTGAGCAGGGACGAAATTAAAGAGGAGAATGGAGATAAACTCCTTCACCCGGAAATTATTGGGTTAAGTCACGGATATCGGGAATGTTCTATCTTCGATCTTAAACTGGAACCCTTTAAAAAAATAAGATCTACATCCATTATTGTAACAGAGCAGCAGAGCTGAATGTGAACAGTCACTGCCCCACAAACAATTCGCTCATTTAAGAGCAGTGGACAGCGCGAGCGGCAGTAGCAGAGGATGAACATGTTTGCATAGTCGCGCTACCAACTCTTACCGCCGAGATTCAATAATCATATTTTTTCAATAAAAATCGAACAACAAATTTAGCTAATACATATTTCGAGAGCAATTAATTCGAACAGTAAATAGATACCAAATTGAAGGCTACAACTTTGTACGTAAAGACCGAGTTACTGCTACATGGGGAGGAGATGTTGAAATTTTATTAAGAATAGTTAATCTCTACCTTAATCCACGTGGTAAGTAATAGCATATCATTACAACAGACTTGTGTCACTATCAAAATTGGCGGAGTGACTCTAAGAGTAGTATAGAAGACGAGAGTATTCACATTCTGATTTTTAAATGCTTTCCACGACTCTGTCCTTAATTTTATCTTCTTGTGATGAAGTTATGTGCGTGGGTGGTTTTAATTTAAATCTCCTTAAATTTTTCCTGATGTTAAGCTAGTTGTTCACCTTTGCTAACCTTGCTAAGTTTTGAGTAATCAAATTTTTAAATTGAATTCCTAAATTCATGGATAACTTGATTTTTCAAATGGCACCACTTAATTTTTTATGTGCCGTTGAACGTGGAATTTCATAAACATTCTAATGATAAGGTTGTAGGTATCTAACTGTTACGGATTTTTGAGTAAGAGTTAGTTACCTATAATCTTATCATTAGAAAGCTTATAAGATTCTACGTTCAAGGGTACATAAAAATTAGGTGGTGCCATTTGAAAAATCAAGTTATTCATGAATTTAGAGAGTTGAATTTAAATAAATGATTACTCAAAAAGCGAGGTTGAAAGGTGAACAACCAGCTGTAGTTAGCACATGTAACGCATATAAAAGCTGCGAAATCGCAATTAGATAAATTCCAGGATAACTGAGTTATTTAGTTTTTTCGAAAAGTCAATTTTTCCGGAAAAGTGAAATAATGCGAAAACCCTCAATTTTAAACACTATGTATAATGCATAAAGTCACATTAGAATTTCCCACGGGATCCAAATTTGTAATAAAATATGAGTGGTTCCATTTAAAAAACATAGCTTTGGTATGTCGCACTTTATGGAACACCCTGTATAAACAAAAATAGTTTTAAAATTTGCAGCTCATTGATTTGCACAACTTTTATTGCAAAAGTTTGTTTCTAACCCCAATATTTTCCGAGATATCCACCTTCCTCGAACGAGATTTCAAATTCTCTTCACTACCTACGTCAAGCTTATTTTAATTTAAAACTCATATTTAGTCGAAGATATTCTTCGAGTACGAAACTGAAGATGCTGTTATGTGAATCTTGTATTGTCTCATTTTGCATTGGTGGTCTTGATGCGAGTAGGATTTAAAGAGTACAAAATTCTTGTCTTTGACTAATATACTACGGTCAAAAAGTTTAATCGTATTTCCATAAATTAATGGAATCCAAATGGCTTAATATGTATAACAAAAGAATATTGCATTCTTCCGTATTGTTTCACAAAATCACTTTCTAACACCTCCAAGCCTGTTTAAAAATCATTTTCATACACCATTAGTAAAGTTTATAATGGTTACTATTTCCAGATACCACCTCTTTACCTTCGTTTTCAAAATCAAAACAAAACCAAATTAATGTAAAATTAGAGTAAAAGTAAAATGTTTATTATTATATGTACGTTGCATATACAGGGTGGCGCAATCTTCTGACATCGGAAAATAACTTATTTAATAAAAAAGATACAACTTTAAAATTTGTCAGATTTAGTACAGTTACTGAGTGCACATTTAAAAAATATTTTTGATTATAGAGGGTGTTCCAAAGAGCCGTGGCAGCAAAACTTACATTTTTTTAACGGAACACCATATTTCCTTCAAAATTAAAAAGATCTTATGAAGAGTTTTAAAAATATATAGCATGTCGATATATTGTACAAGGTACTTTAGAAGATGTAGCTAATTATCAGTAAAAATGACACCTACTACGCTCTGTTCTAAGGTAATAACTTAAATGTATTTGTATTAGCATGTTACTTCCATGTCATTAGCTGTGTTTAGAATTAATTACTTTTATTATCGGACACTTCATTAATACAAAGTTAAGGAAACTGCAAACCAAGCAATAACCCAAATTTTTTAATGGATCACCCTATATGTCTTTCAGGGATTGTTAGTACAATGAATTAGTTTTTTAAACTATGTAGTATATGTAGAGTATAAGTTAAGGGAAACGATAAATATTTTATAAAAACCGAAAAATATTGTACTTTACGTGCAAAAATATAAGTATCTTAAATTTTTCCATAAAATTTCTTGTACATTTTGGGTTAAATATTCTAGGGGACCAGAGACTTTTGGTTCTCACTATGTAATAGTACTCTGAAGATCATTCCTGTATACAGAGTGGCGCAAACTTCTGACATTAGTGTCAGATTGTCCACCAGATTAAGGTGGCTCTTTAAATAATGTTTGTCTATTTTAACGCCATCTATTAAAAAACGGTTGTCCCTATTAAGTATTGAATCACCTTAAGCCAGCACCACCAAAATTCAATGACCATTTTGTTGCGTTATAAGCGGAGCAACTAATTCGGATATAGAGTATTTCAAGAATATTTGATTCAAATAGTAATTAGATACCAAGCTTATTCGAGAAACTAATTTTTATAACATACCTTATAGTCTCGGTGCGCACCGACATAAAGTATACATTTATAAATAACAAGCTGTAAGTTTTGAGTGGCTTAATTACGTGTAGTTCGACAAGATGTTTCTATCGTTTTTCTCGAAACTGGGACGTTTCCTCATAATCCCATTTCCATTTAAAATTGTTGGAGTGCAATCAAGCCCTAACTTAGGGTTAAAGTTATACAAATAGTAATAATCTATTGAGATACACCCCTTAATACTAAAATTGACGTGTTTAAGCTTTTATCGCAAAATTGATTTTAAGTGGTCAAAACTTGCATTTACAATTTTCAGTGTATCACATTGTATATTATTTGTCTACACTGTTTGAGTAAGGAATTGTCCACATTTCATTAATAGTTATTTAACAAACTAGTGAATAAAGGCGATTAACAATCGAGGTATTTTAACACGTGAGCGAAGCGAGCGCGTTAATGTTTGAGATTGTTAATCGCCGTTTAATTCAGAGTTAGTTACACAACTTTTCCGTCGACCGTAATTTTAATAAAATTATAATTTAATATTTTTAGAAAAGGTATGCAATTGTAAACGCACCTTTAAAAGTACCGTTTTGTGAACTTACTACAATTTTTAATTATATAACGTAATTAACTTACATTGTTGCTGTTTTTAATGTTGATTTGTTATTATTAAAATTTGCTTTGCTACAAATTATGACAGAATTTTATTTACATTTTCATATTGTAATTATTGACAGATAAAATGGCAACTTTAGGTATTACACATGTATGCTTAGTTGCATATACTAAAATCGTTAATTAATAGAAAATCGTTTACGTTAATGTAAGTCATAATGCACGGTCGACGGAAAAAAATTAGTCTTAACTTTCTAACTTACAATCTAATAAAAGTAAAATGTGTAATATTAAAATCTACAAGAAATTGCTTTAAATAATGAATTACAATAAAGAACAATCAATTAAAACCACGATATGGAACCTCTATAAATAAATGTGTAACACATTGTTAAGTTAATAATTAATTTTAACAGTTCTAACGCCATCACAATTTGTAGTGGTCGACTTCTGTAAAAATGTTTATGGTAGCATGAAATAACGTTTACGATATATGCATATATAAAATTTTACAAAGAGTTTTGTTTTATTTCTAAACACAGTTTTTTTTTCTACTGTCATAACATAAGGTACTGGTTTAACCCTAATTATATATACAAAATGCGCTATAAAGACATAAAACCACTAAGATTCCTCAGAATTCATCTGAATAAAACACAATTTAACTATTTTAAATTCCGTATGTACAACACACAAGGATTAAACAATGTGAATACACCAGAAAAGAATGCATGGAAATTATAATAACAATGGAAATAAAAAATATATTTACGACCAACATTAAAAAGAATATCGGATGTGGTACTATTAAATTTAATTACCTGTTGTATTTTTAATTCTAACAAATAAAATACTTTTACAATATTTACTTAAAGGGATAAATGTAGTTTGTTATGCACCGGAATATATCGTTACAAATTCATACGGTACAGTACATACATAGTTTCTATTATTCTTATTTATTCATAGTTTAAACACTTTGTCCATTTTAAAGTACGTGCTCAATTTAATCAGTTTCAAATTGGTTTGGGTAGTATGCGAGAAACAATTTTCGATAAATTATTCAAAGAAAATATAATCACATTTCCTGGGTCAATGATGAAAATATGGTTTGGTGTATTGTTGTAATTTATTTTATAAAACTTCACCAATATTACATTTAAAATGGTAGATTAAAATATAAAAAATCAATAACCTAAATATTTGTAGAAGAAAGAGAAAATACTAGAAAAACATTTTGTTTTACTGAAATGTTTCAATAAAACTAACATATTACGATTAAAACACTTTACAGATGTGCAAACTATTCGGAAATTTAGTACTATTAGAATAATAACACGAAATTAAAACGTTTGTATTATTCACTATATAATAACATTAAAGTCAATTCCTTCGAAACTATACAAGGGTTACCGTGCCCATTAGTTCTTTCCGAATATGTTTATGTTCACGATGGATAATTCAACAGCTTTCATACCTTTAAAAGAGCTTTTCCTTGTTAAAAATACCTAACCTATATCAAAAAAACCCTATTGATTAAATTGAGAAAATTATACCAATTAATATTTCAATATAAATGAGTTGTAAATTGTAACGAAATTTTTCCGATTTTGATTCAGTAGGTGAACGGAAAATGTTGCCTTATTTACATTTAAATAATAGCTTTGACTATTTAGACTTAAAAGTGTAATCGATTTCAAAATGTTCTCGATTGTTATACTGGCAGGATGTTCAAAAGACATCTTCACTTTTATTTTGTTCACGTAGCCTCAATACTGAGAAATGTGTAAGATCGAATAGAAAGTACGCCCGTAATTTATTATTCACCTTAAAGTCCTGGAAGTACCGTAAAGGCAAGAAAATCAATGTGTAAAAACATTCAGTTGTAAAAAAACCTCACTGTGTATCAAAAGCAACGAATTTTGCCTCCTTCAGGTTTACATAAACATGTAACATTACTGGAAAGAAACGGATTTGTAATCAGTACCACAGAGTAGAATTATTATCCAGAGGAACAACTCTCGTAGAAGGGGAAACTACGCGCATTCCATCTCACGCATTGGTATTCGCCATGTTCCCAGATTAGATCAGACGCGCCATATTTGAATTTGAAATCGTTTCTCGAACAAGAAATTGAACAATTTTAGATCAATCTAAAACGTGAAGAATATTAAATTGTTCAAAATATTTCTGTTTGATACTGACACAATTTTTGGGACAATATTTAGTGAGATTCTGCGCATTTATAAGTAAAATATTTCAAAAGTAGTTACTATGCGTCTGTAAGTTTTACAAAAATAAAGATAAATGCACAGATTAAGCATTGGTTAACCAAAGTACCAATACGTGTATTAGATTCTGTCATAAAACTTAAAACCTGCTCTATTTTTGAGACAATGTTTAACACAATTTGCCTGAGTAAGTACAGCTTAGGTAGGTATTTTTAATTTTGTAATTGAAAATTACATCCTTGTTTGGTTTGGGTTAAAAACAAACATTATTACAATAAACAGCTGCGAAGTTTAGCATTAAACGATCCCAGAACCAAAGACATTAATTTCATCAATAACACAGGCGAATGTACAACAAAAATTTTTAGGACGCAAGATGGTGTTAACCACACTGCATAGTGGAACTGGCAAAGAAGAGGTAAGTAAAATTTATTGTTTGTCATGTAAACAATCAGATTGCTTTTCTTTTACAGGTTTACAAACCTTCATTACAGTATTTCAAGCATATAAATTTTTTAAACGAGTTATTAGAAATTCGATCGCATAGGTGATCTTTTGCCACACGTTGTACTGAAGAACAGTGGGAAAACTCACAACAAGATATATTGACCGTAGACGTGTCTTTGGTAACTAAAAACCTCAAATTAGTTGCTGGTAAACTTATATTTTCAATTTTATTAGAGTGAAGGAGAATACGAAACCAGAATGATGGTTCCCTGTTAAAATCACCTGATTCTATAATAGGTGGAGAAGATTCGTCAACATCATGTGGTACACCCAGAAGTAGGTCAACTAAAAATAATCTTCTGTAACTGTCGATGTTCTTGCTAAACGGAAAAAAGAATACAAATGCTAATCCGGATATGGTGGGTAATTTTTGCCATAATAAGTGTAACAACCCGTGTTAATTTTATATTACTTAAAGATAATGTTGGAGAAAGATTCAAAAAATTTAGGAAAAATTAGTAAAGCGGTACAAAAGAAAAGTTAGGAGAAAACAGCCGAAGACTCAGCTCAAAAAATTGAGGTGCAATATTCTATTCGTGGAATTTTCCGGAATGGTCTTCAAAAAATAATTAATTTTAAGTTTTACAATACTTGATTCGATTTTAACTTTCATGCATTAATTTACTTCTAAATTTACAATAAGTACATACTTGTTTATATTTATTAGATAATTGTACATAACAAAAAGAACAATGCCAGAGTCTGTAATAATTATAAAATGCCAATTGCTCTATTTTGTCACTCTACACTGCCATCAGGCGAATTAAAGTAATTACAAAAATTGTTCTAATGTTAGTTGCATCATTAGTTCAGCGACTTCCACCTTGTTGTGCCATTTTGTTAACGTTCAATCATGGGATTCAGTTCCAATAGAACAATGCTGTGTGTTCCTTAATAGTTGTAATGTAATAATGGTAATAAAATGATCTAGCACTATACCAATGCACATTAGAAAATTCCATAATGTTTCAAATTCATTTGCAATGTTCTTCCATTCATGAGTACTTGCTGGCATCTTCTCACATATTTGTACTAAAGCCTACAAATTAATCAATTTATTACCTTAATGTACTCGGGCATCAGGGTTTCTATAATTTTCTCACAAGCGTTCGGTACAATAACTCGTTAGAATTAAAATCTCTAAATGAGATCCTGAACTTCTAGTCTTTAAACATGACTGCCGTTCAAACGCGCCGACGTTAAGTTGTTCCTCTTTATTACTCTTTGGCCCGAAGCTACTAAATAAATATTCAGATTTTGCTTAAATTTTCAGACACACTTTCAGTCCAGGACATTACTTATGGTAATTTGAATTCCATTTTGTCCAAGTTTTCTTGCAAGTTTAATTTCTTAACACGTTTTCTTTGGGATTTAACCTCACTTTCCTTTTTTGGTTCTATCTGCTAATTTCTTCATTTAGGACTCGTTTTTAATTTCGCAGCAACATGTTTATCATTATTGTTAATTTAATAATGATAAATTTAACAGATACTCGACAGATACTTGTTTTTATATATTTATTTAGACGTTCACTAATGTACAAAGTATGGCTCTTGTAAGCACAAGGTATATGTGGTTGCATATCCATCTACAACAAATACGATCCTGAATTACTAGTCTTTCAACATAGCTGCCGCTGTCTTACAAAGATAAAACGCGCCGACGTTGAGTTGTTCCTCTGATAGTATTATTACTCTGTGTCAGTACTATCAATGTAATAAGTACAGAGTTCTGAATTTGAAAGCTCATATTTCTAAAAATAACCAACCCATTTAAGTCGCCTAACTACAATCTATTTCTACACCTTGTCATTGTCCTTGTGTACCACCCTGTTGTGCATTTCAGAAATACCCACCTACTAACACGACTTGTTAAGTAACCAGAAATAAAAGAGGTTTAACACATTAAAGGTATCGACACCTAAAATCTGAGAGGTTTTAATTTACATCACTTACAAGATCTCAAAAACCGCTCTACTAACTATACAAGAGTACATCAATGCGCTATAAAACTTTCGGAACAGTTGACCACTCAGTTTTTTTATACTTTTTACTGTGATGGTAAAATTTTATTAAGAAAATTAAAATGTTACCGACGCTAAATTTCGTGTACTTCACAATTTAGAATAAGAATCAATTTAGATTTATTAATATACAGTGAAACCGCAGCCACCAGTTTATTTTATATAAAACAATACGAGCAGAAAAAATTGCAATAATAAAAAAATATTACAATCTAATCATACAATCGTTAATTCCTACACCCATTAAATTTTGCCGTTTAAATACAGTCAAAAAATTAATTGTTAATAATTAATTTCGTTCTTTTTATTTTGACGTGAAATGCCATTAGATTTGTTAATGGGTTAATTGATTTTTTTAAATATAAAACGCGTGATAAATTTTATAATCATACAAAAAATGTGTACATTTATTGGTTAATGACTTTTAATTTACTTGGATATGTTTAAATATTTTAGCTGACATTAAGAATAAAAAAAACGACCACCCTAAGCGTTACCGTTACATTCCCGTTTACAAAAAATATAAGATTGAATGAGATAGTTTCGAATAGACGCAACAATTTCTATATACCTACGCATTCCTGTACGACAAACGATAATCATCAATTGATTCTTAAGCGTTAACATTTTAATTTGAAAATGACCGAATTTTGTTAGATAATTCTGGTCAGATTTTTACTTAATACTTACTCAAAGAATCAATAATTTAAAACTGTTGCACCTGCAAGTAACTCACTACCATCGACGTCGTCTTGGAATGTGGTTTACCAAGGTAACAACAGTATCAAGCTAACGCACGTTTTACGACTACAAAACACGCATATGCAATTGCTCCAAATCCCTCTAGAATACACTTACTGTCACGTTCTATGTGAGTTTGCATGACAAGTACAGATATTTCAAATAATCCACGAATACATTTTACAAATTTTTATTAATCAAGTAGGTATTTACGAAGTTCTCTTCGATGAAATAAGATATCGTTTATTTGATTCAGTTTTTCATAAAAGACTGTAAAGAAACGAACGATAAACGAAAAAAAGTATAAAATAAGAATAATTTTTACAGATCCAAAGAAAATTGGCTTACTAATCAAGATATGTTGTATGGTTATCAAAAAGCACACTTTAGTACAAGACTATGTTTAGCGTTTTAAAACGATTATAGTGCAAAATTAAATTTTAACAATCTCACTTTTGACGGCAAACTAAGTAATTTTAGAAAGATTTTTAAAATATGTCCAATTAAAGTTCTACGAGGTATTTTAAAAAAGCACTGGTCCGATTTTTATGAAACTTGACTTACAAAATATTCACTTTCTATACGACCTTAGGGATTTATTAGTGTCGGTGCGATGTGGAGTTCTACGCAAAACGCTTGTTTTCCATTTACTGTTTTAATACGTTCAATCACGAATACTTAAAATTTTTTTATTGTAGGAGTAAAATGAATACATTAACAACAATTAAATATTTCTGCATCGGACGCAATATTACAAACAAAACATGTTGTTTCCATTTTCACTGGTCTGAAAATAATATCGCATTCTGAATGAAGATTTTGACCGTTTACCAAAACTATATCAGCAACATCCTCAAGTATAATTAGCAGAATACTGTAACAAATTATTGAATTTTAACCAAGTGTTTAGAAACAAAATCTAAAAGCGTAATCGAAAAATAAATAATTTACAGTATTCCAATTAATAACGTGTTTATAATCTCAGTAAGTAAATAATACAATATTTGTATATACCCATAAAATAATCAACAAATACCATAATTGCTGTGTGATTTTAACAATGCAATGTAGTAATGCTTATGACTTCCTCTAATTAAACTAATTACACATCTACACCACTACCAGTGTAATTTTTGCTGGGCAATCTCAGGTAGATTATAAATTTTATATTATTATACTTTTATATTATACTAAATTATATGTTTGTAGCCGAGGCCGCATTTTAGGTAAAATGACTATTATTAATGATAAACGAATTTAACAAACATAAAGGTTTCTAATTTCGTGAAATTTAGTTAGGTATGTCTGTAATTACTTTTCAAATTGTGAATAACAATATGCTGATTAGTATTCCTGCAAACATAAACTAAATTAGACCAAACGTTCGATAATTTTAGGTAAGTAGTGGTGACAACTACCGTTAACTATTTAGAATTGTTACCAAATTACTGTTGTGAAGTATGTTACCCTAACACAAACTATCCATAGCGTAAACCTAAAATAATTTTCTAATAATAAAGTAATGAATTTACTAGCAAATTCTGAAAATACATGCTAATGGAAGAACACAAAGACAATTTATTTTACATAAATATCGTTTTCAAACTTTTTTAAAAGATTAGTTTCGGCGATAAAACACAGTAGCAAACTTTAAGCAAGATTTTAGGAAGCCACCGCAAACAAAACATAAATCATCCTTGTACTGTTTACATCTAACGGTCAATATAATAGCTATTTACATCAAAACTTCATGTTGAAGTTTATTTCTACAAGATTACATTTTTGACAAAAGCTCACGTTCAGAGTATTTTGCATGTAGGTTTAATTATAACGATGTTATAGAGGTTATGTAATAATAATGCAAGTTACACAATTATTTAAGACACGTATACCATACAACATGGAATTTCAAAAACTCTTAATGTAGACTTAAAACGATACTGCAGTAGAAGGAAAATGAACAAATTGAAAATGAACGTTAATTTCGGTAGCCGATGTTGTACGTCTATAAAATAAATATATTCAAATTGTAAACGTTGGTGTTAAGCCATTCGGTTACATAGACTTCGTAATGAGATAGCTAATCCTTTTGGACAGTTTAAACGCGGATTTGTTCAAGTCTAAGTATTATTTGTAGTTGGAGTGAGCGTATTTCCATTTCCACAGAAGCTTCTATTTAATTTCATCCCAAGATTCCTTTAATTATATTTTACCAAGTTATATAAAATACACTTATAAAATTAAATTTCTTAATATTATTACTTATTAAGTGCAACTTAATAATAAGTTATAATCCCTGAAAAGTTAAAAAATTTGAAAAATACGTCTGTTTGCAAAATAGATATCAACATCTCGCGTATTTTGACTTCAGAACCGATTAACCCAATCTTAACCCTAGGAAAACTTGACTCGATCCCGATCACTGTCTCCAAGATAAGAATGAACAGCATAGTGATCTTGAAAACGGTAGAACATACAAAGTTGCTCAAATTGCAAAAAGTTGGGCAATTTAGAGTATATCTACATGGTGTTTGAAAAATCAATTTCTTGGATTTTTATTTTCATATTTTTTGCTCTTATTTTAAAAAAATATTGAAAATCTAAAAACACTTTTTCATTGACACTATCAGAGCTTTAGAAAATGGTGCTTTCAAATTTAAAAAAAATGTATATTGCAGGTACCGAAACATGATTTTTGTAACTCATGAGATATTATATCACATTCGTTACGAAAAATCATGCGTTTCGTCACTGGTAACATTAATAGTTATTTTATAATTTGCGCCAATAATATTTCAAATATTATGTCAAAAAGGCCTAATTATCTCGAAAATGATCAGAAATAGGTACAGGTAACCTTAATACAGTTTTATACAGAATGAAGTCCTAGACTTGATAATATACTTAAAGTTACAGACAGCAAAAATACAAAAAAGTAAACTTACGGCTCTTTTTCAACATTTTCCCAAATATAAGATAAAATTTTCAAAAACTAAAGAAATATACTATTCTAAAACTGGTTACGCAGGAGGCACGTTTTTATTGAAAGTCAAAAAACTCAAAAACGGTTAGATGAAGGTATAGGACATTATACATAAAATCCGTTTAGAATTTCACGCCGAATCTAAAAGTGAAATAATAAATATGACGTTCAATTTAAAATAAGCAAGTTGACAGTAAATTTCGGTTAAACAGGAAAAAAAGTACACCTGAAACCAAACTCAACACCAAATTTTTAAAGGCGCATCTAACTTACATACCAATAAACTTTTAATGAACTGGTTCGGTAAATAACCCTGTATACGAGTAGTAAAAAGCCACAAGAAAACCCAATATGCGATAACATTCTTTTGTGTTATTTAAAATATGTGTGTCAAATTGAAGTTGGCTGTCATAGATAACATCAAGATCTTTGAAAGTGGTGACGGTCTCGAAAACAATATTATTTGTTATATATACATTTTTCAAAACATTTGTCTACATTAAGGGAAAGAAAATTATCTGAACACCATTTATTCAGTTTGTTCAAACCTTCTTGAATTATTAAACAAAGATAAGAATTGAGAAATAGTAACAAAGCACCACTGATACCGTATCGATGCATCTTCGACACAAGCAATGTATGAATCATGTTCTTTACGTGAAACCACATAACCTTGTACCATTGATTATAAAATGTTTGTACAATAAAATCTCAAAAATTTTAGCAAATTTGCTTATAATTGAAATTGGTTACATAATACTTAAGGTGGGTAATTTCTACCGATAATCTGGGTGTTTGACTAGAAACACATATACAGTACTGTTATATATATTTACAGCGGGCCTTGAAATCATAATAAAATTAAGTACAATAAAAAACTCCTTTCTTATAATTTTAGTATCTTTTGCAACAACCATAACGTTCGTTTTTCACTGCAATAGAGTTGCCAGGCATTTCGATTAATTAGGATTCTCACCGATTTTAAGCATCGTCTTTAAAATGTCCACATACGACTCTGGTGATGTCAAAAAATTTAAGTTTCGAAATGATTTGTTATGCATTCGTCCATCGTGCAAAGCAGAAACCAGAAAACAAAATTTAATTTACAATATTCAAATTAATTTGTTCCAATTATTAAATAATTAATGTTCTAATTTGTTGATTTTACTTTACATTCAAATATAAATTAAAAAATTAGATAAACTAGGTACATGTAAGCCCAAGCGAGCAAAATCTTGAGAAAAACCTACTCTTAAGGGTGGCCCTTATAAACTTGGAAGAACTATCGCAACCCAATTGTAAGAATAGCTTTCAATATTAGAGATTTTGAACGCAATTTTGAGAATTTTTGGTGAAATTTTAAATAGTGTCATAAATTTACATTTAAAATTCATAACCTGTCAGTTTGTGGTACCAACCTCAGAATTAAAAAATATCCACATGAATTTTTATTTCAAAATATATTTTATTTATTTGGCAAAAGAGGCACAAATTACAAAAAATACAGTACGATACTCGTTTGTCGCACTTACTTCTTTAGGGTGTGAGCGCCAAAATGCTTCTTATAAAACTCGTATAATATACTATTTTGTCATGAAACATAGTTGTGGTAACTACAGCAATTGTTTCATTATTAACAGTTAATAATAAAATTGACCCCTAGGAGAGAAAAACAGATTTACTATTTGAAAATGAGTCAATAATAAGATTATAGGTTTGTAATAAAAGAATATTATAAAAGCGATCAACTAGAATTGTAAAAATCAAATTTGTTAGGGAACGATATTTAGAATCTCAAGTCATTTTAGTAATTTTCAGAACAGGCATTGAACGTATTTGAAGATTTCGGTAATATGTTTCAACAGGTATGTGCATGAAATTAAGAATTGGTTTTATGGTTAGTGATAAAGCATACAAATTGCATGTTCAAATTATTTGAAGATTTTTTATAGAAATTAGGATGTTTAAAAGAATAAAGGACTTAGTATTGTTATGACTCTAACGAAGGGATGAAGAATCTTGCAATATTGTTTTTTAACTATAGTCATAAAACATTTTTCTGTGATTATATTATATTAGTCAACGAGACGAAAGATAAATACAAACATCTACATCATAACAAGCATTTTATAGATTTGTTAAAATCAACTTGGGCAAATTTTTTATACAAAATTTGTTTTAAAATAAAGAATTTTTGCGGTTTTCCTCAAAAACTTCATTAAACGTATTTTTAATCCAATACATTGTTAAGAGCGGGTCATAAATTCAGCAATTAATCCTCCTCAGCTACAAAGAATAAAAACTGAGCGTTTCTAAGAGGGGAGTGGGCACGAATTATTGAAAACCACTCATTCATTTTTGGTATTATGAGCATGATTGATATGTTTATCTTCCTGATCAGTTTCTACCGATTATCTATGTCGAGAAGACATATTTCGTTGTTTTTTGGGAAGAAGCCTCTTTAAGTTTAATAGACACAAATCTGCGTTTTAAATTTCATATCGCTAAACTGATTCAAAAGGCTTACGCAAATCTTAAAATTCTTTTTTCTAACAGACATCTTCTTAACAGAAGTTTAAAAATTAAATTGTGCGACTCATTAGTGCTCTCACACTTCAATTTTTGCGATCAAGTGTACAATCACTGTCTTGTTAAAACTAATGTTAACAGAATTCAACGAGT
Organism: Abscondita cerata; assembly: GCA_030710515.1. NCBI lineage: Eukaryota > Metazoa > Arthropoda > Insecta > Coleoptera > Lampyridae > Abscondita > Abscondita cerata. Next base: position 16,947 of record JALBCR010002027.1, read on the forward strand.
TCAAAACGCATGCCTTAGATTCGTTTATGGTACCAGAAGAAGAGAGTACATATCTTATAAGTTGGCTGATGCTAATTGGCTGAATATGAAAAATAGGTGTTCTCTGCACTGTTTGTGTTTGTATTTTCAAATTACTATTGAAAAAATCCCACGATATCTTTTTGAACGATTAAGTTTTCGTACTGATGTCCATAATCTTAATCTTAGATTCAGGAATCTACTTACACCCCCTATACATAAAACAGTAATATTTGAAAGATCTGTTACATTTCACATCACCAAGATTATTAATAGTAGACTTTGTGAAGACGAGGCGATATTTGCGACATCTATGATTTTAAAAAATTTAAAAAAGAGCTTCAGCTAAAACAAAACAATCAATAACTGTTATCTGTCCATTTTGTACATATATATTTTTGTTGTTCATATTTTTTTGGTTTTGTTTCTTTTGGCTACCATATATTTACATCTCATTGAATCTGGGCTAGCAAGGAAGAGCAGAAACCTCTTTGGAAGCTTTCTGATTGTGCGCCCTTTAGCCGTAATAATGTATTATTACTTTTGTTTTGTTTTTTTTTCTTGATTGTGCTACTGCGCAAACAGTAGACTAAAATTTTTATAGTTTTATTATATAGTTTTTTTTTGCGGCTAATAAACATTATTATTATTATTATTAATATTTCGCCACACAAATATCGTAAATCTCATTTCCCGATTCTGATACATACCCCATTTCTTTGGAATTACTTCCTCGCGAATCTGTTTGTCCAAGAATTATTCATAAAATTGCTACAACTCAGTTTTATCCGTATTTACTAGAAGTTTTATGATTTCGCTATAGTATACATTGCTTCTGGTTCTGGTTCAAAGTAGGAAATAAATCATTTGCCGAACATTTTCTGACTGTTTTTAATCATTCGATTTCTTTAATGATTTTATTGGTAGCTTGAGAAGAAAAGATTAAGTTAAAAAACATCCGATGCGATAAAAACATTGTTTCAAGACAGAATTTGATTTCATCTTATTGTTGTCATCCTATTTACAAGAGATAGAAAAAATAAAAAGTTTAAAAGTGCTTATGCATAAAATCGCATATTAAGGTCGTAATGTACTTATACATAAGAACAAGTGTGCAATAAGAAGTTAATTTACAAAAGAATCTACGCTTTTAAAAAATATATTTCCTTTTGTTTATGATAGGGAGTTACTGTAAATTGCTCATATAAAGGTGAACTGAGTATTTGCGTTTTAGCGGCATCAGAAGCTTTGTGACTAGAGTCCAATTCAGTTTTGTGTCTTATATAATTTAACAACAACAATCAAACATCAAACTCACGGAGTAGTAAACGAGATCTCATCTTCTCTAGAAGAAAAGATGTATTGCTGTGTTCCTGGACGTGTCCAAATCTTTTGACAAGGTTTGACTACATGACTGCTGTATAAACTAAAAGAGTTATTAGCGAGCTACTATTACTTGCTCATTAAGTCACACCTAACAAACCGCTATTATTTCGTTAATTACGATAACAAACTATCCTCATATTACGCCATCTACCCATGAAAATGCGAATACTGCAATTTCCAACCTCCAACAACACCTCAATACAATCAGCACATGGTTAGATAAATAACGAATGAAAGTCGATGAATCAAAGTCAGCACTGGTAACATTCACTACGACAACCAGTGCTTACATGCCTGTTAACATTAAAAATACTCCAATATCGGTAAAAACCGACGTAAAATATTTGGAATTGCTTCTTGATCGGAGACTTAACAAACACATACAAACTAAGAGCAAACAATTAAATTTTAAATACCGTGGGATTTATTGGCTGCTTGTTATAAACTCAAAGCTATCGATCCGAAACATGCTGTTACTCTACAATATGCTGAAACCAAATTGAACATTTGGTATACAACTTTGGAGATGTGCCAAACCGACCAGAATAAAAATACTGAATACTGCAACAGTTTCAATCAAAAACAGTCCTCACAATAGTTGACGCGTTCTGGTTTGTACCCAATCAAACAATCCACCAAGACCTAGACGTCCCATTTGTTGCTGATGAAATCAAAAGATTTGCGATGAATTACTACCAGAAACTAGATTAAGTTATTATTTGAAATAGCATTCACACTTAGGACGGTAACGAATCTAATTGTCCATGATTTAAAAGTTGGCATTGATTATACAGGGTATGAGAAAAATAAAGTCAAACTTTGTAATAGAAAATGATGAATAACTTGATAAAATCCTGTATATTTTTTCTCACATCGATGCAGAATTAAATTTTCTACAACTTTGCCATTGATATCTGTCTACGCAAACTCAATCGTTGGCCGTCAAACTTATTTTTTAATCAAAAATACACGTTTTATCAAAAGTTTTTTCTTGACAACTCGAAATTATAAAATAGATCATCAAAATTTACAACAAACTTGCTGAACAGATTATTTTAAATAACCAAAAGAAATATCTGAATAAACTGGAAATGTCAAATACGAGAAGAATTCCTAGTAAACGTATCGGCATTCAAAATATGTTTTTGTCAGATATTGATATGGTGTTATACGCGATAGAGGTGGAATTTGTTGTTTGGTAACAGGGTCTTCAAAGCTCCAACGTTGTCTGCCTCTTGTCGTACTCAATGGTAGAGTTCCAAACTGCCGATAACGATAACGATGTCAAATTGCATATCCCCTTCACTCCAAACATGTTTCCTAGTGTTTTTTACGTAGTTGGCAATTGTAGTTTTAGCTTTTTAGTCAACTCGGGGTTATTGTTGTAGTTTCCAATTATCTGATGTATAATTCCATTTAATTTTCCGGTGTAATAAACCAATTAACTAAATCTGTTACCAACCCCTTATTATTGCTAACAATACAAAGACACAATAAAGTTGTGATAGATTGGACAATTGCTTTGACGTTTGCATTTCATCGCCCTTAGATGGACACAGATATCCATTAGTTCACCAGCTTTCCACTTATCATCACCAGTACGACGACTGAAGAAAACATGGCCTGAAGACCTCTCGTAAATGGTGTTCATAGGAGTGTCATCAATGGATGATTTCCCCTTGCATCACATTTACTGAATAATTTTTTTTCGTCGATAACGAAATGAGGGATAAAAGAGTGGCAGAGGTAATGTGGAAAAAATTATCAACGAAAAGAATACTAATTCTTGTGATTAGTTCATTAAATGGTGGAAATAATCACTATTCACTTCCATGCAATAGTTTTGTTGGAAACGTTACTTAAATTACGCAACATTTCGGGTATAATTTGTCAACATTCATTAACATTGGTTATTTTTCTTCTCATTACCTCTTCCACTGTTTTATCCCTGATTTCGTTATCGATGAAAATTTTGACGCAAATTTAGAGGATCAGATAGTACTTGATGAGATATTCTAAATGATGTATCCTAACACCCCTTATCCCTATCTAAAATCAGAAGGTTGTGCTTCCTCCCAGTACGGGATTAAAGTTGCGCGGATGAAGAAAGCAGACAAGTTCGTCCCCCTCGAATCAGAAATAGACGGATTCGAGCGTTTTTCCAGTTTTTCATTTTAGAGCCCTAAAATCGGGGTGTACAGTTTACAAAATAATTTTAAAAGTTGCAAACCGAAGTTCTTGACAATTGTAGGGAACTTCTTTATACAGGGTGGCCCATTAGTGCGAGGAAGGTGGATATCTCGGAAAATATTGGGTTAAAAATAAACTTTCGTAATAAAAGTTGTGCAAATCAATGAGCTGCACGTTTTAAATTATTTTCGTTCATACAGGGTGTTCCATAAATGTGCGACATACCAAAGTAATGTTCTTTTAAATGGAACTACCCATTTTTTATAACAAATTTGGATTCCTTGGGAAATTCTAATATGACTTTATACATTATACATCATAATGTCAAAAATTGACTTTTCGAAAAAATTAAATAACTCAGTTATTATCCTGGAATTTATCCAACTGCGATTTCGCAGTTTTAATATGCATTACATATGCTAACTACCTACAGCTGGTTGTTCACCTTTCTAACCTCACTTGGTTTTGAGTAATCACTTATTTAAATTGAACTCCCTAAATTCATGGATAACTTGATTTTTTCAAATGGCACCACCTAATTTTTTATGTGTCGTTTAACGTAGAATCTCATAAGCTTTCTAATGATAAGATTGTAGGTGTCTAATTCATACTCAAAAAATCGCAAAAACTCGTTAAGAGTTAGACACCTACAACCTTATCATTAGAATGCTTATAAAATTCCACGTTTGACGGTACGTAAAAAATTAGGTAGTGCTATTTGAAAAAATCAAGTTATCAACGAATTTAGGGAGTTCAATTTAAATAATTGAATACCCAAAACTTAGCAAGGTTAGAAAGGGGAACAATAAGATTTATTTAGCACATGTAACGCATATTAAAGCTACGAAATCGCAGTTGATAAATTCCAGGATAACTGAGTTATTTAATTTTCGAAACATCAATTTTTCCAGAAAAAGTATAATAATGCCAAAACCCTCCATTTTAGACACAATGTATAATGCATAAAGTTACATCAGAATTTCCCAAGGAATCAAAATTTACGATAAAAACTGGGTGGTTCCATTTGAAAAAACATAACTTTGGTATGTTGCACTTTTATGGAACACCCTGTATAAACAAAAATAATTTTAAAATGTGCAGTTCGTTGATTTGAATAACTTTTATTGCAAAAGTTTTTTTCTAACCCCAATATTTTCCGAGATATCCACCTTTCTAGCACTAATGGGCCACCCTGTAGATTAAAAATACTGTAGCGTCAAGTAATTCATACTCTGGGTTCTCCATTTACTTCTTCCTCCCTTCAGTAAAACAAAGTGAAACCTTAGGTTATGATTACGGCTGATCTTGATTAATGAAACTTTCGTTGATTCATCAACAACGTATCTTATTTAATAAAGTATTAACATTCTGTTGCAGCGTTTAAGTTATGAAAAAATAGGCTCGAAGAAAATTTTGTTAAAACCCACATGAAATAATAAAGAAGCTGTACTACCCTCGATTATTACCAAAGATATTTCCCGCACGAGTTGCCTAATTAAATACTCCAGACACGTGCACTGGCTTAATGCCTTTCGTCGTATTCCAATAAAGAAATAATCGATTTTATATTATGTAAATCAGATTTGTAAAGATACGTGCTACCGTAAATAACAAAATATTTGTTACTTCATGTTATCCGAATGTTCGAATGCGCTTAAAAACTTTGTAATCAACCGACTCGGCTCAAAAGAGAATTTATCGTACTATTTATGTGGATGGTGAAAAATAAGTAATCTTTTCACATTAGTTGTATTGTAATGTTGAAAATAAAGATGCCGTTCATTGAAAATTGATTAAAAGATTAGTAAAGTATAAAAATGCATATAAAATTAAGTCGAGAACTCGTAACTTGTGTGGTTGCATTCTTTGTACCTGAATAGCTCATAAAATACTTTTACATATAGCCGCTTTTATATCCATACAAATATCGCTTTCTTTACGAGAAGCAGTAAGCACTTTTTTCAAGGTTGCAAAGTAACGGCATTTCGAACATACTTTGTTACAAATGCGACGAAGATAATATTTTGCGTGCAAGTCGAACTATTCGTATTTAAAATGACTAAAGATGTACATTAAACCTGTTTATGGACCAAAATAAATAAAACAGAAAATAAATGGCGATTACAAACAAAGACTTATCTGGTTTGGAAACGAACAGCTGGAATTAAAGAAGCCAAGTTTTTTTTATGAAATTTAAATTGAATTGGACAGCGTGAACTTAATATTTAGTTATGTAACCCAATATTATGTTAAAACAAATCGATTAAAAATCTACTAATCAGAATTAAATTGCAGATAACTCTTAACGCTCGTTTAAGCATTATGGTCCAATTAAAAGTAAAAAAGTAAAGGATTATGAGGTAGTTTTTTTATCGAGTTGGTTAGAGTTATTGTTTTTTCTGAAATTTAATCGTAATCGGTGTGCTATTAGAAAAATTTTTAATTTAATTTGAATTGTGCTGATAAACGAAACAATTCAATTAATCTACAAAACACAGCAACCTAATAGTGTTATCTCATACTAGCGTCTATAGTGATAAATCGGTTGTTCATAGTCAAATTAATTGTGATAAACTCATTAATAGGAACACATTCTGCACCATGTTTTTTTAATGTTATAATTACATATTTGTTTACACAAGCATAAGTTGTCCTATGTGCTGGTATAATTATCAACTTTAGTAACCAACAAATTACATATTCATATTCATTAATTACAGATAGATCTTTTTGGGTCATTGACATGACAATCCTTCAGAGGTAGTATTAATGCGACCAAAAAATTCTGCCTTATGATCGTTAAATCAAATTGTATCTCGTTTATAATATTCATTAATCTACATACATTTTTCGAATAATTCTGATTATTTATATGATGAATGACATGAATGTATCAATTAGTGAAGTTTTAGCAATTGTGAGAAAATTTTATGCTTTTAAGAAACAATTAAAATTATACCAATAATTAATTGAAGTGTAAAATACCAATTTGAAGAAATTCTGCAAGATAAAAACAAGAATTTTGTCAATTCAGCAAGAACAAATTCACATTCAAGAAAGCATTTACCAGTTTTACAAGTGCACAATAGTGTTTTAAAACATGGTTCAATATTTACGTTATAAGTGCGCTAACAAACTTTTTACAGATGAGTGTCGGTTTTACACACGAGTGGGCGATGGCCCACGAGTGAAGGATGTCGATACGAATTTGTGAATTTTGTTAACGCACGAATTACGTATGATATTTTTTGCACGAATTTTATAAAGAAAAAATAATTTCATCATTGTTTCTTTTGAACTACCAACGACGACACGTTTTACTGGAATGATAAATTTTAAACTAGAAGGCGGTGACAATAATTTTCTCAATCTGTCAATTTTTTTTATAATTTTGTTCAGAATTTCAGTACATTGTTTAAAAAATTCTAAAAAATGAGTGAAAGCGAAGAGATTTATGGCACTCCACCTGAAATTCGTGAAGCAGCTAATACTGCAATAAATAATTTACTTCCTTCCAAGTCACGTGGCCGCTATGAGCAGCAATACAATAAATTTGTAGCCTGGTGTAAAATTAAAAACATTACCAAATATTCAGAAAATTGTCTCTTGGCCTATTTTCAAGAACGGTCATTATGGTCCTTATATAGCATGCTTAAATCATGCTTGAATATTAAGCACAATATTGTAATTTCCAAATTTCCAAAATTAATAGCTTTTCTGAAAAGAAAAACTGAACATCACGATCCTAAAAAATCAAAAATTTTGAAGAAGAAATAAATAAATTCCTCAATGAGGCCCCTGACAGGGAATACTCACATTTGACCCAATCTATTACAACCGCCCGGCTCTGCTGCCAAACTTGCAGCCGCTGCAAAAGTACGAAAATACACCTCTACAATAGAATCAAGTTACTCTTTCCTACCATTTGCAGTAGAAACTATGGGTCCTTGGTGCGAGAAGTTACTAGTTTTATTGACAAATTAGGAGGGCTTATCGCCTTACATTCAGGAGCACCTCGTTCGCGATCTTACCCCTATCAACGGATTGGAATAGCAATTCAGCGTGGAAATGCCGTTTCAGTCATGGGAACCTTCCCTTCGTCGAAATCAGAATCAGAAATTTTTTATATCCTAAATAGTTAAAATTTGTTGTTGTTTCATTACTAAACTCTTTAAATTGTGGAATGTTAATTATAATAAATTTATTTCCTTTTAATTTAGGCTGCAACGGTAATGGGAATTTCAAGAGCGCTTCGTACAGAAAAGCTCTGTAACATGCACGTAACCGTTAAAGACGATATAATGCTTATTGACATACCAGATACTAAGAAAAGTCGTCAATTTGTGATTATCAAGCCAGATTGGACAAAACTTGTCCAAAATTATCTAGATCTTCGACGGCAAGTTCTTACAGAAAGGCAACGGTTCTTTGATACATACCGTGATGGTAAATGCATTAATTCCCCAGTGGGCATTAATACGTTTGGGAAAATGCCCATGAATATCGCCAGATTTTTGAAACTATCCGAGTTTAAAAATTACACGGGGCACTGTTTTCGACGCAGCAGTACCACGTTATTAGCCAAGAAAGGAAGCGATTTCTTGACCATCAAGAGGCTTGGGGGTTAGCGTTCATCCAGTGTAGCTAAAGGCTACATCGAAGAGTCTGTATCCAACAAAATTAAGGTTGCACACACTCTGACCCACGCTACACCATCGACTTTAACATCTACCAATGAATCTTTATTGAGCTCAACATCTACTCTTGGCGATGGTCAGTCAGTTTCTGGGATGTCCTTTGCAAACCTCCAAAATTTGCACAATTAATGTAGAAATAATTAATAATTATGAGGTTAAGAAGGATAACTAAGTATTATACATAGTAGTAGTAATGTTTCTAGGTTACGTTTGCAGATTCCCTATTTATAATAAAATATTTTCTACAAACCTCTGAAACAATATTTATTTAAGTACCCCTTATGTTGCAATGACTTTTGAGAAATAGAACAATAACTTTCTATCGTAAGTAAGTAGCTCGAAACTAATCGAAGTAGATGAAATGTACAAAGCACGATCGCATGTACGCTTGTAGTTCTACCTACCTAAAAGTGACAAATGATATACGAGCTCTCACTCGACATTTCGAATTTTCAATTACAAATTTTTATGGTTCTGAGGGTGTTTCTGCTATAATAATGATGTAAAGTGATTTTTTGTAAATGAAATTGCAGCAAAATGCTGTACTGACCCAGTGTTTTTGCTACATTTTAGAAACACTTGTACGTAATTCGGATGTTTCGGTACGTGCATTGACCTGCTTTTGTGGTAGTTTTACATGCACCGAGTGCAAAAAAAAATTACACTTCGTTTTTCTCCATTTGAAAAATATGACATCATAGAACAAAATCATTACGAAATAGATGGTATGCAATGACACTTAAACCTGGACCAAAACTAAAGTCATAAATTTAGAAACCGTGTGCTTCTGACCAATCTATCACTTGATCATGCTGCCAGTGTCGATGTAGATGAAGCTCACCAATTTGCAAAAGCAATTTATTACCAAACTGATGTTTCTAGCTGCATTTTGCTCGACTATAACGAGATCATTCTCGAAACTGCTGGTTTGATGGATAGTTAGATATTCAACAAACACCATAGCAAAAACTGATCTGCAGGAATGCTTGAAACTAAGGTTGCTGCTGATTTTTCTTCCAGCTATTGAGATCAAATCGCCCTAGTGCTGAAAAGCTTAGGCAATTTTCATTTCTAACGTTCTTAACTAACGTATCTCTTTAAGAGTACCTAATTTTGTTGATACAACCTCGTAAGCGTAATAATCTAGTTTTGAATACGCGTTAGAGCCTCGAGGTAAAAACAATCGTGGTAACGCGAAGACAAATAACGTATGCAATTTGCGGATCTAATAATAACAAAAAAAGGAAAATAAAAATTGCTTTAAGTGAAGTCTTGGATTTGGCAATTGTGCAAATTTTGATAAAAGTGTTCCGTTTTCTACGTTAAAGAAACGTGGAAATTTTACAAATTGGTGCCAATTTTGCTGTTCTCTTGATCAAAAGTTTGTATATACCGTGTGTCATAGGGAGAACGCAACATAGGATTTTTATTAAGGCAAAATATAGAACGGATCTACTTGTGCTATGATATTTTTCACCGTCGCGATACGACGTGCGTTGTAAGTGTCAGTTGAAGTAAGAAAGAGAGAGCGGTTTGTGTGTGTGACGATTGTCATGTCTACCACAACTGTAATATTCCTTTTGATATTTCTCAACCTAAAAATTTATTATTTTGTTTTATGCAAAAATGTTTAGTCGCTTTTATGTGATCGCTTTCTCAAGTAAGTACAACTAATTCTTTTACATAATTACGCATAATTATTTTCGTAAATTAATTTTAGGCAACGTGTGTTACAAGCATTAAAGCTGTCGCTTAGATAGCGCTTTGCATTTTAACACACACATGCCGTTACAGTTAACTGAAGGCATTTTTCTTAGTTTATACTATTCATACGTGTCAATGTTTACACGAGATGTCGCAAGACACACATTTACTTATGTTCATTGCTCCACGAGAGCTTAAAAGACCAACCGCCGTCTTGTACAGTCGTATACCGCACTTAAGTATACACCTCTGATGAGCTCACAATATGAGCGAAATGCTGCATTAGGTGTTCTTTTGTTGCGTGTGTACTTCTGTACAAGTTATCTTGGCTTTATCGGCAACGTGTGTTACAAGCATTAAAGCTATCGCTTAGATAGCGCTTCGCACTTTAACACACACATGCCGTTACAGGTAACTGTTGGCATTTTTCTTAGTTTATACTATTCATACGCGTCAATGTTTACACGAGATGTCGCAAGACACACATTTTACTTATTATTATTTTAGTACCTACCTAAAAAGTGATTTAACTTGGAATATTATTTGCAGGAGTCGTACAAGCTAAATGTAGGTAAACAAAAATGTTGTGATTATTTGAGAATACCAAATAGTTAACAGTTTTGAATGTTTGAACCTCGGTGTGAACTCACAAAAAGAATAAGGTTTGTATTTTAAATTATTTTCTTTGTTTCATATTCAAAATTTCAGATAATAAATTTAAATCTCTGCAAATGCACACATGAGATCTATGCACACAATCGCCAAACCTTTGTAAAATGAATTTAAATTATGTTTATTAATAAAATTGATTTTCTTTGAAAGTCGTGTAAAATTCTTTTTTGTTATTTTTTGGTGGTCCTGAAAAGAACCGTTTTGGTTTTTGGGTAGGTATGCAGAAGTGAAAGCTACATTTTATTTAAGCCAGCAACTGCTTATATTAAATACTTGAACTGCTCCCCATTTACTGCTAAACAATGCCCTAATCGATTATAAAAATTTCGTTGCACATTAGAGACTCGACAGTGATGTGTGCTCGATCTGAATACACTTTAGAGGCAATGTATGACCATAAGAAAAAGTCATTAGGAGTCAAATCTGGTGATCTCGGTAGCCAAGCAATTTCACCACCTCTTGCAATCCAAGTTATGGGCAACGCATCATTTAAGAGGCCTTTTACCAGATTAGCACTATGAGCTGGACACCCATCGTGCTGATACCAAACAACAGTATCCTCTTCAACAACTTCGTGCAATGCTGGTAGCACATGCTCAATTAATAGGCCACTGTACTTAACAGCAGTAAGTGTACCCTCAGTAAAAAAGGATCTTTTACGGTATTGGAAAATATCCCAGCCCAAACATTTACTGATTGGGGATATTGGGTGTGAGCTGGTATAAACAGATGAGGGTTTTCTGTGCTCCAAAAACGGTAATTTTGAATGTTTGGTGTTCCATTTAATGTAAAAGTGCATTCATCAGTAAAACACAGATTTTTAATAAATTTATCGTCATTATTAGATTTTTCCATTAAAATTTCACAAAATTCTTGTCTTTTTTCAGCATCGGTTCTGAAAAGCTCTTGATGTTGAGAATAATAATAGGACTTATACTTGTGTTTCTTTAGTATTCTATGTACACGACTTTTACTTAGACCGCAGTCAACACTTAGTTATCGAACACTTATGATCGGATTATGCTGAACTGCTGCTAGTACATCAATCTCGTCGTTGTTGTTGTTAGGCCTGTCAAGCTGCACCAGCTTTGGCCGCAAGTGAACACTGCCAGTATTTTCAAAGGTTTAAAATACTCGCATGACTGTACTAGCACTTGGAATCGGTCGATCTTGAAAAAGTGTAGCAAATAATGCCGAACAGTTTCTATAGCTTTCACCACTGCATACCCATTTCACCATTTGAACTTTTCAGTAGTTGTATACACACTTGTTATTGCAGAAAGTTATAAAAGTAGCGCTAATTATTCAAATTTAAGTTGGTTGCTGCAACTTCAGAGCAATCAAAATGACACATACCGACGTCGCATTAGTTGAAAATTTCAAAGCAGTAGTAGATCCATTCTATATTTTGCCTTAATAAAAAGTCCTATGTTGCGTTCTCCGTGGGACACACGGTATATCTTGTCTAATTACAAATACGCACAACTGGAATTTTTCATAAACTTGCGTGTGACGTTAATTAACTGTCGTCGGTTAAGAAATTTGTTTAAAATAAGACTTATATTATCATGTTTTTTTCTTAGCATTTAGTTACTTAGGTGATTTTCAAATTTTATCAACATCGTTCCCCAATTAAATTTTTGTTTTAAAAATTTGTGGCGCCCTTTAGATTAAAATTAATATTTTCTTTATATTTGAATGAACCTATTTTTGTTTCGTTAATGTAAATACTAAATATCTATTCACAATATAATTTATTATTTGAACCACGACTCGCTTACCTGTAAACCCATAAGTGCAGGAGTAATGTTACACATTTAACAAGAAAATGATCATGTAGATGTAAATAAAACAAATCGTGCTGCATCTTTTTACTTTATAAAAGCAACCCGGATACAAACATACTTGATCTTGAACTCTTCAATTATATTCAAGATCTTCTATCAGACTACAGCAAGCAATACTGATGAGTTAATTACTAAGTTACTTTTGACAATTTCAAATTTGCAAGTTCAAAATGCTCCTCACTGAACGATGTCCAATCGGAGACGCTATTACTTAGTATTAAATCTATTAACTGGAATATGTATTTAAGTATAAGTTAGTTAAACTTTTAACTATTTATTTTGACATTGATATACAGGGTGTCTCACGGTGACCGTCGGTTAGAAGTATATCAAGAACTGTAAAAGCTAGAAACTAATTTTGCACATGCCATATACTGTATTCAAGGAAATAAAATTAAAAGTCGAAAGTGGTAAAAGTTAGGAAATGTCTGTAATAGATAATAAAACATTGCCCGCGGATACCATCTATTTGACGTTATTTCCAAATTTAAGAAAAACTTTAAAGTTTCTTTTTTTAAAATAGAATGCCTATTTAAATATCAGTCAATTCGACGCAGAAATAAATTTTCTTTAAATTGATATGTTACGTTCACATACCTAAAATCAATTATTACAGAATTATTAACATGTTTATTTAAAGCTATAATTACGTAGGTACTTTACAAAACATTGTTAACTTTAAAAATTTTTATCTCAACTCTACAATAAATCTATATATTAATATATGAATATTAAAATTGTCATTTTTTTCATATATGAATGTCTATAAATTTCAAAAGGAGAGTGTAACTTATATCTCGCATACAACAATCTAACCACCCATGTTCGTTTAAGAAAAACATTTTAAAAAATAAATATATGTAAGTACTTAACGACTTCATTACCTTCACATTTTTTTATGTTCACAGGTACATGTTTTTGGACTTCGGTCATTAAACCGAAACTTACTATGTTCAAATAAACTAATTATCTATACGTCACAATGTAGGCCACTTATATCCTGAATAATTAATCCAGTTTGATGAATTTTTCAAGTTTCTAGATACCAACTTCTGATAATTATTGTTGAAACAGTTAAAGATACAAATTGTTATTATACCAAAAAGATATGGTTTAGAAAATCAAAGCTATTTTTTGAACAGTAGGTGTATTTCTTACAAGTTTGATTTAAAACTCAAACATTTTTGAAATAATTGCAAAGCAAATTTAATATGAAACAAATAAATTTAAAATTACTATTATATCTGTCTGTCCGTCCGCCCGTCTCAAAAATTCGTTCTTCAAATCCATAACATAGATCATTTATATGAAATAATAAATGCGTTTTTCGCGCTGATCTGTGATCACTAATATCTCTAAAAAATCATTATCAGCAATTACAACCGCGATATCGTTATTAAACGTAATCTGCATTTCCAATAGATGAATGTTGAAACTGTTTAATTATATTACAGTGTGGATCACTCCAATCCTGAAAAAAATTGTCTGACAATTACCGGGCCGTACAGCGTAATAATAATAATAATTTGTTGTATCTAAGAAAAATTTTTACAATAAAAAAAGTTTCCTTATGACAAGAAGTTAAGTACATAAATAAATGCAAGTTTATTAATACTTAGGTCAGAATTTAGGTATTCAAACAAACTACTAACCTGAGAAATCTAACTATATCTAATATGTGAAATGTTAAGACATTTTAGTCTTAAAAAACATAATTTAGGGTATCTATTATTTTCCATCAATAATATCTTTTGCATCCAAGATAAGGTTAAATTAAATGTTTTATACATAACTTTAACACAACCCGTTTCCAGTCTAATTATACAATCTGGCGAGGTCGTAGGTAGTGACAACAATTTTTTAAAAAATTGAACATGGATTCTCTTCAATTCATATCCGCAGCGAATACCCCAAACAGGCGAGGCATACAGTAATGTGTTTATAACTCTGGATTCGAATTGTATTCTACGTTTCCATGAAAATTTTTTAGATTTTGTAACAGCACCAATAGACATTTTGGCTTTACTACTTGCAACTTTTGCCATATCGTGAAATACTAATGTAGATGTAACAGACCCCTAAATACATGTATTTGTTCACAACTTCTACGTATTTGTCGTTAAAAAGAAGACGTTTTTGAATTCCATAATTACACCCTATTCGAAAATACATTATCTTGGTTTTATTTAGGTTTATTCTAAATTATTATTATTGGCATGCGTTTCAAGTAATTTGAATTCTTTTATGTTTTATTTGAGATTCTGCAAACAGTGGCGCGCCATCCATAAGGGCGAACTTGGACCGCGCCCGATGGCGCAACGCTGCAAAGGGCGCCGAAGGCGATTTTGACATTATCGACGGCCTAAGATTATAACATATTTTTTACTTTTTTAGTATAAAATAAATATTCTATGTAAAGTGCTGCAACTGCTTTTCTATAACATAACATCTTTTAAATATTTCGATTATTATTGTTTGTTTATTATTTATAGCTCGATGCCATCTACTTTAATATCGGTTTCTCGGTCAAAGCAATAGGTTTATTTTACGTTAAAAAACACTCCTTGCTTTGTTTTGTATATTCCTTTATCAACGTGTGTATTAAATTTCAACAATCACTAAAAGACATGGACATCTTGGCTTTTATATTCCAAATCAAAAAAACTTTGTATTTTGTTTCTGTTGCAAAATATTAACATGGAAAATTTATTTAAAATTACAAAATTAAGTAATGAAAACGGTTTTAGTGATTGGAAACATATAGGCGAACATTGAAATCTTCATGAAAAAAGCAAGTTACATTTTGAAAATTTAAAAATGGTCTGATTTATTGAATCGTTTAAAATCTAACACAACAATTCATTTTGCTTCTCAAAATGTATTGAATTTGGAAACTAAATATTGGAACGCGGTTATTGAAAGGATTTTTACACTATCCAATTTTTGTCTCAACAAAACTTAGCATTCCGCGGTAGTAATAATAAATTATTCGAAAAAGTAACGGACATTTTCTAAAATGCATAGAAATGATAGCTAAATTTGATCCCGTGATGGCTGAGCATACTAAAGAGTGCAAATGCACGACAACTTAAAAATGCCCCATTACCTCGGAGATAAAATCCAAAATGAAATAATCAATTTAATAGGAAATAATCTTAAAACGCATATTTTAAATAATTTAAGGCAATCAAAATATTTTTCTATTATATTAGATTGCACCCCCGATAGTAAGTCACCAAGAGCAAATTTCGGTTTGCATTCGATTTGTGAATTTAAATACAACTCAAAATGAATTTTGTGTTCAGGAACATTTTTAACTTTCTGTCCAATAACAGATACAACAGGAGAAGGGTTAACAACTTTTTTATTAAC
Source organism: Abscondita cerata (assembly GCA_030710515.1). Taxonomy (NCBI): domain Eukaryota; kingdom Metazoa; phylum Arthropoda; class Insecta; order Coleoptera; family Lampyridae; genus Abscondita; species Abscondita cerata. The sequence continues at coordinate 32,833 of JALBCR010002027.1, forward strand.
AACACTAGAACAAAATGGTTTAAGTATTAAGGACTTACGCGGACAAGGTTACGACAATGGGGCAAACATGCGAGGAAAACATAATGGTTTGCAAAAAAAGATTCTTAACATAAATTCAAGTCCCTTGTAACCATAGTTTAAATTTAGTTGTGAACGATGCTGTAAAATGTAATATATTGTGTATAAATTTTTTTTCAACAGTCCAAGAAATTTATAATTTTTTCTCTGCGTCAATTAATCGATGGTCAGTTCTAAAAAAACACATATCGAATTTAACCGTGAAACTTCTATCAGATACTAGATGGTCTAGTAGAATTGACGCTATAACACCTTTACGATATCAACTTGGAGAAATATATGATGCTCTGTTTGAAATAGCTAGCGGGTGTAATAATTTATGCGATAACAGTGCAAAAAACGTATCCACTGGTTTAGGTAAAAAAATAAAACAATTTGGGTTTATTTGCACATTAGTTTTGTGGTACAATATTTTAAGTAAAGTAAATATTACAAACAAAATGTTACAATGCAAAAATTTCAATATTTCTGAAGCATGCACGAGTTTGAAAATACTAAATGATTTTTTTAAAAACTATAGATCAGATAAAGGTTTCTCTGATTTACTTGTTGATGCTAAGGAAATCGCTTCTTTATTAGATGTTGAAGCAAAATTTGAAAATAGTGGTTTTTTAAGAGCAAGAAAATAAAAAGCAGTTCAGTTATGAACATGACGACGAAACAATTGCGAGTGAAGAACTAAAATGTAAAGTTAACTGCTTTAATAATGTATTAGATGTAACCATACAATCCATTCAAGAAAATTATTCAAATAATTTTCATTTTTGTACATTTCAAAATTTTCTCAATACAAACAAAGTGAGCAGTTAAATTTATGCACCGAATTAGAAAATACTTTAACAGACAAAGAAAGAAATGAACGCGATATAAATGGTCTTGAATTATTACAAGAGTTCGAGTATTTACAAAATTTTTGCCCGAAGATTACGTCATCTCCAAATCAGACATTAAATTATATCAGTAAAAATAATTTAAATCAAGCATTTCCAAACACTACTATAGCACTGCGCATTTTGCCTGTTTCTGTAGCTACTGCCGAAAGGTCTTTTTCAAAACTGAAACTCATTAAAAACTATCTAAGATCATCAATGTCTCAAGAACGTCTTCAAAATTTGGCTATTATTTCTATTGAATCAGATTTATTAAATACCCTAGATATGCAAGAGTTAATAAGGCAATTTTATAGAACAAAGGCGCGCAAAGTTGCTCTTGATAATTGATTTTTTTCATCAATATCTGTGTATTATGTTTTAATGTGTTATTTACCTGAATTTTTTATAATTATTATTATTAGTGCAATTTAAAGGAATATGTATCTGTTCGTTCAATAAAAAATGTTTCTTGAAATGTCCAATTTCTTAGTAATAAAATCTGCATGCAATTTACTCAATATTCACAACTTTTCTGCAAAATTTTTAAAAACAAAATTCTTTTGAATTGTGAAACACTTCATGGATAGGGGGCAGGGCGCATAAGAATGACTTGCCCCAGGGCGCCAGAAAGGCTTGGCGCGCCACTGTCTGCAAATATAACTAAATCATCCGCATATAAATGCATTAGGATAACATTAACGTTATCTAAATTTATACCAACTACACCGTTGTTGCGAAAGAATTGTTCGATATCCGAAAGAAACATATGAAATAATAAGGGATTTAGTGGTTCTCCTTGCAGAACCCCTTCCGTTATATAAGTTTTACCATATAGTTGACCATTTACTTTGACTTGCTTGCATAACTACCCATCATAAAGTAATTTTATAATTCTAATAAGTTTTGCTCTAATTCCAGACTGAAAAAGTTTTCGCCACAACAAATCATGATTAACAGAGTCAAAAAAAGTCTACAAAAAGAGGAAATATTCTTCTCTGTTTTAATCGTAAACAAATTTGAATTAATGAATTTAAGGTGAAAATATGCATATTCATCCAGCTTCTTGTTTTTCTGAATCAGCTTTGCGATTCTGGTATACTCTTAGAGTTTTCACCCATTCCTCTAAGCGATCTTTTATTATGGTTGTAAATATTTTTGAAATAGAGTTTGTTAAAGCAATACCACGAAAATTCGACGGATCTAACACAGACCGTTTTTTATGCAGGATAGTGAATATAACATTAGACCAACTTATAAGTACATTTTTAGTATCTAAAATTTTATTAAACATTGAGCAGAATATAGGCGCCAATTTATAGGAAAGTACTTAAAAAATTCGTTTGATATACCATCACAGTCTGCGAACTTGTTATTCTTTAATCTGATTAAAACTTTATCAAGTTCGTGAATATTTATGGGCGAAATAAGTAAAGGGTGCCCAGCATCACAAAAACTAATGTTATTACTTTTTATAGGAGGGTAAACGCTTTTATAAAACTGCTCCCAATTCTCCAACGAAATAATATACATACATACATACATATTTAGCGTAAATTAGCATCTCTCCTTGGTTCCCAGATGAACACCTTGATCGTTTCACTGGCTTACTCTGTTTGAACTTCCCTGGACTTTCCCCGATGTTCCAGAAGTACATACCTCGTCTAAATAAAAGGTTAATCGAAATCCTTATTAATTATAGTGCGAGGAATCATTTTAAATAAGAGCGCTGTCCTACACATTACGGTCGTAGGTTTGTGAATGAAATATATGAAATTTTGAATCAGCATTTTCGAGGTAATCCGTACGGTTGAAATGATGGATCCTATTTGAAAAACTGTGATTTGACTATCGCGGACTTTTAAATAAGTAGAACAGAACATTTGAAGCACATGATTATAGATTCTGTGACACTTCTTTGCCATCTGAAGAAATTCGGTGTTGTTCTGCAGGGAACTGCGTCGATTAGACTACTTTTCGATGCTTCAGAAGAAGAATTTCAAACGACAAGTACAGACTCGTTTGGAACAAGCATACACTTTTATGAAGAATATATTTTTCTCGTGGAGTCAAATGTTATTTCTCCCTCGACATGCAGAATAAAAGAATTAGAAAATTGAATTGTATTTCATTCAAATTGAAATTAATTTTTTACTTATTTATACCTAGTGGCTACATTTTATATTGAACGGTATTGGCTATTTCGAAAACCATACGAATTACAAAGTCAGTTACATATTACAGAGACTTAACTTAACTATTGACTTTAACTTATTCTACTAGTTCGCTATGGTGCGAAATTTGTCATACAATCTTTCGTATAATCAGGGCATGTTTTTATACACCTATAATTTTTCTACAACCAACGTAAAAATCGAGGTAAAAACAGTGATTTCATACAATTCGGTTAAACGTAGAGTTGTCACATTTTCATCTATCACTAAAATTAAAAACCTAACTAAAGCCGGACCTGCTATGTCACGTGAGAGTTGCTGGTTAGCCGGCTTTTTTAATTTTATCATAATTTTTTTTATCGACCGTGCATTTATGGCTTATATTAATGTAAACAAAATTGATCGTTAATGACACCTGTGACACGATTTTAGTATAGGCAACTGTACAATAAATAAAGTTGCAGTTTTCCAATATCTGTGGTAATTTTTGTAGTAAAGGAAATCTTAATAATAACAAATCAACATTAATCTATAGTTGTAGTTGTAATAAATGTTCAATCTGCTCCCACGACCTTTAAAACATTTTTGCACTGTACTCAACATTCTGATCATAACGTTTAATAACAATTAAAAGAGTTCAGCTTTACAAGCTCTTCTTCAATATTGTTCAAAAGTTAAATTCTTCAAGTAGGGCCGTAATAAAAATCAACACTATAAAAAAAGTAATGGCTTAATAAACATTCCGACTCCTGAAAATATCTTTTAGAGGAGTAGTAGAACCACTTTCAAGTTGGTGGACCGCTTGCACACGGTAAGGATATAAATGATTCTTCTTTGGTATGATGTGACAGTCTTTATAGACAGTTCAACTTATTACAGTCAACGTAGAGATGTGCTTCGGTTTCGTCCATGATTTATCAAAAATAGTCAACAACTTCTGGTGTTCTCGTTGTAGGTGGATCATTATTTCATTAAACACCAATCCGTTCTCAGAAAAAAATATAATATACCTTGTTTTGTTGTGAAGAAAACTATTGTATTTCGACACAAGATTCGGAATTGAGTGTTTCAATTCTCCATCAACTTAGCGACCTTATATTAAAATACCCATACAGAAACGGAAAGGCAAAGAATTATGAAAGGTAAAGCTCACAAAAAGTAGTAAGGACGAAGTTAGGTTATGTTATATATGTATTTCAAAAATTGTGGTAAGTTCACAAAACGGTGCTTTCCAAATGTGCGTTCACAATACCACATATTCTCTAGAATTATTAAAGGATAATTTTATTAAAATTACAAATTTCAGTGAAAGGAAAAGTTGTATAACTAACTCGTGAATTAAACAGCGATTAACAATCTCAAACATTAACGCGCTCACTACGCTAATTATCCCGATTGTTAATCGCCCTTATTAATACAAGTGTTTGTTAAAAAAATAACTATAAAAGCAGTTTCGTCTATTGAAAATAGTTATTTATGCAACAAGTGTGTAAGGTAGGTCTATTTTATCGAGGGCGAGATTAAAAAGACCTTTTTCACTCCGTACCTATGAAACAATCAAGAACGTACGTAAAACAGGCACTGAAAAGCTGTTATCCCGAATATATTTTTCAAAAACGATTAAAAAAACACTCCATATAAGAGCCTTCCGCGGACAATTTGTTGATTTACTGACATTGTTCGTAATCTAGAATGCAATTTAGGCTCATTTTATTTGTTGTAAATGTTGAAAAACAAGTCAAATCGTCAAATAAAAGTTTAACAATTAAATAGTTTAACTGGATGTCAAATTCGTGCCAACGAAGAAACGGGCAGTCATTCCAGAAAGAATATGTTTCCGCACATGTTACGTAAATAACTATTTACAGACATGTTAGATACTACATTTTTTCTATAACCATACGTACCATAGTTTTTATCAATTATTTGTAAGTGTTGCCCTGAACACCACACATCGTAGTGATAAAAAAATGTTTCCGCATTTTTACCGTTTCTTAAACTGGAAAATTGTAACCAATGACATTCAAAACCATAAGCAAATAACATTTTCCTTTAAATAGTATTTTTTAAAAGTTGGCGTAAGAAATGCTTTCGTAACTGTTAAAAAATTAATCCTATTTCCTTTTGTCACGCTATAATTTGAGAACGACTTTATCGATTTCATTCATCTTTTTTTTAAAGTTTTGTAATACTTCATAGAAGATTCTTATGGAAAGAAAATTGCCCAGAAAATTTCAGAAAACTTTTGAGGAAACAGAACGCGTTTGACGATTCGCGCACGGTACAGTTTTCATCATCGCAATAATGCCTTACATAAAAAGTTTAATTTAATATGGATTTATGGTAAGTTTTGTTAGACTCGCAAGTGGTGCAAATGGTTATACAGAAACACTAAAGGCCAATTTCACCAAACTTGATTAAATTTAGTCATTGATTAAAGACAATTGTTGCTATGTTCGTTGGATACGATTCTATTTAATCAGTTATTAAAATTAACCAAGCTTAGTGGAACTGATCCTAAGTATTATTTCACCAGTTGAATTTTAATTCTTCAAAGTGCCACCGATTAGACGTACCAACTTACATCGAAGAACTAGGAATGGTGCAACTGAAAGATATATAGAAGCAAGTCAAACTAATGAGCAACGCGAAGCGCGAAATGAAGCGATGAAATGAAGAATGTAGAAATGTTACGTTTAATCCCCATAGAGCTCCATTCAATTATAAACAATCCACTACAAAGCATTGCTATTGGACGTTGTGAGTCTACATTACAAGGCATTTCAATTTAAAAATGAAGGCCTTGAATTGTGTTGTGCCAGTGGCTAAGTGAAACTGGCTTTGCACTACATCACTGAACTCTACATTATTTCAGTAGATTGGTTTCCGGAAACGCGCCAAATTCTATACATTTTTTTTTTCATATTCTATAATAAAACAATTGGTTTCAAATGACGTCATTTCAAGAAACACAACTTATTCGAGTTAATTTTATTTTATTATTTTATAACTATAATGGGAAACAATAAACTTTTACCACCATGTAGCTGGTGCAAAATACGTTGGCAGGTTTAAATTGACAGGTAATAAATTGACTGGTATGATAGTAGCTATGAATTGCCAAAAGCAACAAGAAGTGACCGTGTTTATTATTTATTTTTTATTTTTTTTTAAGTGGAATAGCACTACTGTCAATTCTTTTTCCAGCCACATGGTGGTACAAACTTAACCTTGCAGATTCAGGGTCAATTATATCATCGAATAGATTTTATTGGCGATTAATCCAGACAAGTCGATCAGCATTGTGCACATAACAATTCGGTGAAAAGACCAAATGTGGAACAACTCCAAATCATATCGAACTCATAAAGAAGAAAGGACAACGTCTACCAGGCTAGCTAGTTACATATAACATAACGTTATACGTGCCCCAACCCAAACAATATTTTACTTTTTGTTTGTAAAGAACTTTTATGCACGCGTTTCAAAAAGTGAAATGTAATCGTAGGCGAATAATTAAATAAAACAATTTATAAATGTTATTGGGGATTAATCTAATGGTAGGTATTTTTTATGCAATTAAAATAATGATATTATAAATACATAGCTTATTTAAAACGCAATATATAGGGCAAAATGGTGTAAAAATGAGACAATGCAAATTTTGGGTAAAAAATGAGACAGTCGTACTTTTTCTGTAAAAATAATATTATTTAGAATGCTAGAAAGCGGCAAATTGGTACCTATATATTATAAAACCTAATATACATATATTCTTAGGAAAATTAAGGTTAGCACTATACTTCAATAATTTTTCTGTTTGATATCATAAACTTTTAAAATGAGGCGGTCAACTTATGTTAAGTAGTCATGTTGAATCATCGGAACTTGTGTCTCATTTTTCAACTGGACCTCTTAGTATTACCCCAGTAATGATAAATATCACACAACCTTACATCTGAAAATACTGGGTCTTATTTTTACCCATGCCTGCCTCAGTATTGCCCCAAAGACAGAAAAAATGAGACACGGTTTTTAATTTTTATTCAGAAAAATTATTTAACTTGTTAACTTGAAAATACTCCCTGATAAAAATCTGGATATAATGCATATTTTTTTATCATGAATTTGATAAACTAGGACTAGGCGTTTTAAAAAGTGTCTTACCATCTCGCCCTATAACGCTTATTTTCACTTATGATTCGCAACCCTTATTCATTAACATTTGATATTTCTGTAATCCCTCTAAGCTCATACAGTTAAGAAACCTACCCCTTTAATTTAATGGTGAATTGATAATAAGGAAACGTAATTTTAAAGCGTACTTAAAATCTGTTTATAACAATATTAAAATCTTGGCAGAAAATCTAATAGCATTTTTTTGTAATCTTAGAGTTACAATCGGAACGTTTTTACTACTTTCCCCATAAATTTAGATAAATTTATGAGCAAATAAAATTTTTTAAATAGAAAAGAGCAGCATAGTAGTAGGTCACCGAAAAGAATTTTGAAATTATTTCTTTGTAAACATAAGACCTTTCCATTAGTTCGCAAACAAGTTTCTTTTATAACGTTGGTGTTCGTATTTCCATAAGCCTGGATACCCAAAAATAGAAATTATTGGATTGATAAATTCTAATCCCGCACAAGTTAAAATTTCAATTTCATAAGATATTGAAAATTGTAAATGTTTAAAACTAAAAATATTGAAGAAGAAATTGCAAACTTAAGGTCCAAGGGATGTGGATTAGTTACTAAATAAAAGCATGCGTACTGCATAGAACCCTTAGACTTACAAGAGGCGGAAGGGAAATAGGTACGCGTATAGAGAATTAGGAATAAAAACCCTATTGGATCTCAACAAAATTGGTAGAAGGGTCATTATTTTAAAACAAATAAATTTAATTTAAATTCGCTATTAAAATTTGAAAATGCATTTGGAGAAATAAATGTATTGCTAATAGAATTTGTATTAATCTTCACGAAAAATAATATGCACCTGTGTGCAATTACACACGAGCGCATCAACTAATAATTTTAGTATCAATATCTGCTTACTTCATAAATCAAACACCGTTTCATCGCATGCACGAACATGTTTATTTATTAAGAGTGTTATGAATGAAAACAACCCCTCTAGTCTTTTAATGGTGGCAGAATCTCGATCCATATCGTGTTTCGCAACTAATTTATGGGAAAGTATGGTACATATACAGAAAAAGCGTATTTTTCGAAATAAAATTGGGGATTTAACAATATTAAATATTTACGGAATTAAAAAGCAAAGCTACAATATTTATAAAAAGATTTATGCAGAGATTATAAGAGAATAGGATTTCATTGGAGAACAAACGGCACTTTGTATTTATCGCAAGATAAATAATGTGCTTATTAATGCCGTGCCAGGAACCGCAACTTGCTGTTTGAAAATGTAAAATATTACAAAGTATTCAAAGGTAGATAGAGCTATTTAAATTGCAAGTTGGAATTTTTACAATGCAGATGTTATAAATAAGGTACAACAACCTGTCGTTGTAAAGTGCACATGGATGGTTCACTCACCGTTGTAGAGTACGGTTGGCAGCTGAGGCGAATACCATCCTGGTTTAATTTCTCCCGCAAAAGAGTCTTTAATTGAAGTCGAGGGATTTTGACCAGTTCGGCTTTGCCTTCTTCATATTCGTCCGCATACTTATTAGTACCTTCCGCGAGAGTCTCCACAGGATTGATAACATTAATACAAGCACTCGCTGCACTTCCTTTTTCAGAACAACGTCCTGAAGATGTAGTATGGGACGATTGTGCACTCGCGTTATCACATAAACACTCATCGTGAGTAGCTGTATTTTCTTCCAAAGTAAAATAAATCGAAGCGGCACCTTCTTCACGTAATGTTCTCACGGATTCCAACAGTCTGCTTCGATGGAGCGGATTTAAAACGCCGATTGCATCCAAATCGGGGTCCCCGACTTGTTTGCATATTTCTAAATCGTCGTATCCATTGTCAATAAAACTTTCGGCGTATTGACCGAGATGAAGTGAGAGTAACCATTCAGAAACGATGTTGTTACTCATAGCAAACAGTAAGCACTAAACAAATATACCTCCCACATGCAACATCCATTCCAGACTGAATAACCGTAGGATATACCGTACGTTCTGCGCTATATCTACGCGCAATAACCGGATGACTACGAAAGCGACCGATGGCATACCTTTTTCATTGATATCACCTGTATACAGAAAAAAAGACAGCTTGTAAGATAAATTTATACAGGTAGAATCTAAATCTGCTAATTCCTTCACCGGAAATCTGTCTCAGTACCTTTGACACCGATCGGCAATGACACAATAAACAAACTTTAAAATTTCAAAACAATTCTATTTAAAAGAACAAAATAAAAACGCACTTAATCTACTTTATCTAATTTTGTTAAAATGGTTATTTTTGGTACCGAAAGACTTTAAAATTCTTGTGAAAGAAATCTGAAAGTACATAAATAAATACAGAAAGTAGAAACTATTTCGTTTTTATTCAATGTTTACATTTTCGATAAAAACGTTGATGAAACAATGCACATATGTTCGGAATCCAACATTTTCAATAAAAAAAGGTTCGGTCAAATGAAAAAGTACAAAATATTGATATATTGCGTGAGTCAATTTTCGGCAATCAAGTATGGGTTAAAACTTTAAAAGCAAAATAAAGCACAATTACAAGCATAAAAGAATATCTTTTTAATTAAGTGTAAATAAAATTGACACATAAATTTGTAATATGTGTAGTATGTATATTTATGTTTAATTCATATTACATGTTGTGAGTACAATTATGCATTATAAAAGAATTGCATGTAATTTACGAGCTAATCGAGCGATGAATAATTATCTACAATTCAAAACACCTACTATCGAGAAGGATGTTTTGTGCGATAATATTGATAAGGTGATAATTTCAAATTTGACGAAATCAAATTTCAGCGAATAATTTAATGTTTGATATTATCAAATACCAGGAAACGACTAAAAGTAAATTTGTCTACCTAAAATACAAATATAATAATTTGTTGGTATATTATATTGACCGAAAATGATACCAAAGAGAATTTTCGAATAATGTAAAAGAAATAATTGGACTTCGACAAGTAAAAGAAACAGTATTATACATAATGCAGGTTTCAACAGAGAGTAGGTATAAGCGACGCATAATACAAAGCGGTAGTAGGTACAAACACGGTCTATGAAAATGAACAGTTTTGGGTCGCAATCCGCCGTAGCAGTTACAGTCTAAACACAATGCTTGCACCTTATTCATTCTTGCAGGTTTTGTGATCTTTTATATTCCGAAGTAAGACTCAAACCTTTGAAGTATTTAAACTGTTTATATCAATGTTAGCTCATAACATCAAATAATTACTTCTTGTAATGATATCTAATTTAATTATCATTTCAATAATGATTACGAAAATTAAATAAAACTTTTACTAAGTTAAGGGTTTTGTCATTACCTAATTACTTTACGGGCTAAACGTATTTTAGTTTAAATATATTTTTGCTAAAAATGACCACAAATAATAAATCCACTTGGCAGATTTACCTCACATCTAAACATGAGACAATTTTAATATAATACGATACTGTGGGGGTGAAAGTACAGGAAATTGAAAAATACTAAGATAATAGATTCAATTAGTAGACAATAGACGTTTTTGTTAATGACTAACAAAGAGGGCTTAAGTAATGAAAAATCCTTGAATTTAGAAAACGCGATTTTTTTGCTGTTAATTACACTTTAGTAGTGGTTTACCTGCCAAGAGGTTACTGTGATATTTTAGTATTTACTGCGTTCTGTGTCGAATTTTTATTATAAATTGGAAAATGCCAAGAAGACCAAATCAAGCGGATTCTTCGTTGATTATTCGATCCCCAATAGCTGCTCTAGCTGTTGCTGGTTGGTCCACAAGAAGAATTTCTGAAGATGTTGATCTTTCTGTAAGTTAGTTAAGAAGCTTCAGCAGTATATTTTCTTTTGAAAAATGCGTCAAAGAGGTGTAATTTTAAAAGACATATTACTGTTCAAAGTTTTAAAAAATTCCATATTTTTTGTTGTATTAATTAAAGGTAGCATCAAACTATTTAAATCTTTGCAAGTAATCTGTTATGTGTTATTAATTATCTTATAAATAAATATCAACGTTTTAAAATAATTTAGCCACAGTAATGCATTTAGCATTGCCATACTGGTTTCACTTTACTACACCGTAATATGATCCTCATTGGTTTATTTTGTAATATTTGCAGTCTTTAAAAGTGGCCTTCGGAAGATAAGAATAGTATGGTTGCACAATTATCAAAATTAAGTGCAATAATAGTTTTATGTGCCAAAAGTTTGTTAAAATTATAATGAATATCCTTGTGATCGACATTTGTATTAAAAATCAAAAGCAAAATATCTGCCCTAAGTGCGCACACTTTGATTGATTCACTCTGTATATGAAGATGCTATTTATTTCTTACTTATTACATTACTCATTTAGAAATCGATTTTATTTAATAAAATTGTTAAAAGTATAGTGATTGTCACGACTAGAAAAATTAGTAGGGATCTGCTGGTTATCGAAAATTCAACGTCATAAGTTATTTATTATTACGTATTTACACATTCTCTTTATATATTATTTTATTAAATTCTCGTAGAGACATACGGTTAGACGTTGGATTGCTCGAAGTGAACTCGGAGAGTTACGTACTGTTCGTCCTGGAAGAGCTCGTGTAACGACTGAAGCCGAAGATGTTGCAATTCGTCAAAATGCGAATGAACTAAGATTTGTATCGTCAGTCCAAATACAAGAAAATCTAGGACTGGGCTGTAGCGTTAGAACCATCAGACGTCGGCTACATGAGGGTGGCATGCATAATCGGCGACCAGCCCGAAAAATTATTTTAACTCCTGACCATGCTGCTGCACGATTAGCATTCTGCCAGCAAAATATTGACAGAGACTGGTCAAATGTTATATTTACCGACGAAAAATCATTTTCGACATCACAGGAAACCCCCGTGCAATTATGGCGAGCAAATGGAACGCGCTATGACGTAGAAAACGTCCTTCCTAACAAAACGAGTGGTCGAATTAATGCAGGGTTTTGGGGTTGGATGAGTAAAAATGGTCCAGGGAAATTACTCGAATTGTTCCACCTAGATTTAATTCAATAGAATACATACGCGTATTAGAGGATGTGTTATTACCGTCCGTAAGAGCAATATTTCCGGAAGCAGAAATGGAAAATATTGTTTTGGTACAGGATAATTGTAGTATCCACACCGCTCGAATTGTGGATGAATGGTTTAACGAACACCCTGAAATACAATTGCTACCATGGCCAGCTAAATCGCCCGACCTAAATCCGATAGAAAATCTGTGGGCTGCCATGGTGAAAAGTTGGAACGACGTTGGCTTCAATGGCGTAAGAGAGAGAAGCTTACAAGAACTAACCGATCATGTGACGGCATCGTGGGAATCATTCAGAAATTCCCAAATTTGTGACAATCTTGTAAACAGTATGAGAAGGCGTTTAGAAGAATGTATCAATTCTAATGGATACTATACTAAATATTAAACAAATGAGACAAAATTTTACATATTCCTATTGTATTATTTTGTATACATATTGTATTATTTTTTAGTTCGTAGTATAAAATTATGTTGGAAAAAATATATGTTGAAATTTTTAGGTAAAAATGGTTACAACATTTACATTAAATTATTTTCCAGCCGATTGCTTCGAAGCAACTATTTGAAAAAAATGTTTTGATCAAAAAATTGGATGAATTTAGCAAATTTTAAGTTTACTTTATCAAATAAATCTAACATAGAATTTGCGCATTTCATCCAATTTTTAATTTAAAAATTTATTATCCAATAGTTCCTTTGAAGAAACTAACCGGAAAATAATTTAATGTAAATGTTGTAACCATTTTCACCTAAATATTTCAAAATATAGAATTAATTCTTGATTATGTGCATTGCGTACCTATTAAATTAAATATTTCGTAATTAATGTATCATTTACCTTTTCAATTCCACTAATTTAAATGCTTATTTTGACAATCTTTAAAAAAATTTACTGAAGTAAACAGTTTAAATAAGCCGTTGTAATTGTTAAGAAGCTTACCTGGGAATACAATAGAGGATCGTAAAAACTACAATGTTTGTGTTTAGACTGTAACTGCTTTGGCGGATTGCGACCCCAAACTGATCATTTTCATAGACCGTGTTTGTACGTATGGGAAGTAAAGTAGCGACCACTTTATTGTGGTATAGGTAACGTAAGAGAAGATACATAAGAGAAAAACTTGCTGACGAATAGAAGAAAAAAAAGGGGGTCAATTTGAATTAATCAAATATACTGATTAAGAAACAGATAACAATTAAAAGCGCGTCAGAGAAAATATGCAGGAGAGCAACCAAGAAAAACGATACGAGGAGATTAAGATACAAATTATGAAAATAAAGAGATATGAACAAGTTACCTAACGGACAGGAAAAAATACAACAGATATAAACAAGAACAAGACAAGACCAAACATGTGATCAAAATTGCAAAGGCAGAACAAAAATGGAAAAAGATTTAAAGAGAAACCAAAAATTATTCTATAGAATACTAAAGACGCAGAACACAATTGTAATAAATTTTGAGGGGTTCCTTCTTAAGAAGGTCTTAATTAAGAGTAAGGATACAACAAAAAACAGCAACACCTTCGGTTGCAGAAACGTCGTCGCTTATGAAATAAACCTATTCTTTTGTTGTGTCAGTATAAACCTGTAGAGTGGGGTGACTAAATCGGGTGCAATTGTGATACCTTCTTGGCAAACAATTTTCTTTAAGATTTACGAAAATGACTAAAACCTAGAGATGATACACCTTAATATTCGTATGTAATAATATTAATTAGGTGTGTAAACATTATAGAAGGTAAATAAGAATATAAAACATAACAGCCCAGACATTGCATGACAAAAAATAATAGGAGGAAGAAATAGCAAACCGTAGAACATAGCTAACAACATAATTGAAAAACAAATAATTAGGACAGAGAATGCAAAATATTGCTTAACTTTAGATGTCCTTCTAATTAGTAAGTATAAGAGAATAATTTGTATTATCGACGTCCTTGTGTTCGTTAATAAGGAGTACTTAACTGCAAGTGATGGTTTAATCCTTAATTTGTATAATTTAATAGTAAATTTCCCATAGATTGGCGTTCTTATTAGGAGTGAACGATGATAAGAGTCAGGTGTGATCTGTGGTAACAAAAAAATCTTTTACTATCCTGATGACAAAAAAAAGCATTACTAAAAGCTAATTCAAGCTGGCTCTGTCATATATTAAACCTAGATCATCAACACATTTAGCTCATAATTTAAATACGGAACAATATTCTATTTCAGATGTAGTAAAAATACTATTAGAATTAAAAAAATCGGTCGAATTCTGCTGCAATAAAATAGCCAATTTTGAACAGAAAATAAACTTGTACACAGAAAAGTTATTGATAACATAAAATCAGACTGCGAAACCTTAAAAGAAAAAGTCCGCGACTTAGAACAAAGATCACTACCAAATAATATCGAAATCAGTGATATTCCTGAGACCAATAACGAGAAGTTATTAAGCATAGTTACAACAATGAGGCAAACAATTAATTATCCAATTAACGTAAATGATTTTGATGCACTTCACCGCGTTGCACCTGTGAAACATGATGTACCAAAAAATATCATTTTTCCGATTTGTTTCTCGTTGGAAGAGAGACAATTTTGTAGCTAGTGCCAGGAAACTAAACAACTTGAAAACTAAGAAATTTGGCCTTTCTGAATCCATAACCATCTCACTCTTGAAAATAAGATACTCCTAAATCATACTAAAGCGGCTGCTAGAAGTGAGAATTTTAAATTTGTTTGGGTAAAAAGATTTAAAATATTAGTGCGAAAAAACGAAGTATTTTCTATTATTCTTATTAAATCCAAAATGGATTTAGTTTAAATTATTTGAAACTTTCATTTGTAAATCATACACAAGGTGAATCACCACCAACGACACGGAGACTTATAGTGAAACAGTAAAAGTTTTACAAGTTTTGTCATTTTAGTAACTTGCACGTTGATAAATTTTAGATTTGAAAATTATTTTGGAATATACAGTATGCCCCAAAAAGTGTGGCGCATCAAAGTTATATTTTTTCTTATGGGACACAATGTATATTATTGACATTTTTGATTTCCTGTAAAAAATAAAGTATACTTTTATAGAGGTTCTCTATACCTAAATACAGAGTGTACTGAGTTACGCCGACTTTTCTTAAAATATAGAGTATTAAAAAAAATTTAATATATTCTGATCCAACAAATCGTAATAAATTTACTCTTACGACTAAATAATTAGATATTTATAGACTTTAGACAATTATTAGCAGACTGTAATGTCATAAAATAACATTAAATTATTAGATTACATACATATTTTTTGTTTTAAAATTTCTCGGTGCCATTATTTAAAGAAAATTGTAATTGCGCAGAAACTGTAAAACTTAGGCATAAAACACCCTTATACCATTCGTAAGAGAGCTTTTTTGTTGACGATATGAATTAATCAAATACAGGGTGTTCCATTTAAAATAAGGCTCATATTACATATTGGAATGATTCAATAATTAAACTGCAAACCTGTAGGTAAAGAGATGTTTAATATTTAATCATGGAATACATTAATCTAACATCCAACTATTTAGACGTAAGAGTAAATTTGTTATAATTTGTTGGATCAGGAGATATTAAACTTTTTTTAATACTCCATATTGTAAGAAAAATCGACGTAACTCAGAACCAGTCTGTGTTTAGGTATAGGGAATCTTTATAAAAGTATACCATGTTTTTTACGGCCAGTCAAAAAACGTAACAAAATACAGGGTGTCCCATATAAAAAAATATATCTCTAATGCGCCACAATTTTTTGGGGCTTACTGTATATTTCATGTTAAAAATCATCATAATAAAATTTTTGATTTAATTTTTTGATCTACTGCCTGCAATATTAGCATCTGTCTCACTCCAATATCCACATTAAAGATTTATCACCCACCAATAAGTATTGAGTTATGTTTATTCAATTTTACACCCCTAAAAAATAATTATTTTCTTCAAGCGTATAGTAATCGTATAAATTGTATAAGGCAATACATGCAGTAAAAGTCATCAATTTTTGTGCTAGTACAAGTTATTTTCATTATCTACAAAGAAAAAAATGTGGATTTAAATTTTGCGCATGCGCGAATATCATTACGCATGCGCAGAAGGGGCTTACGTAATTTTAATATTTCCGTATTAGTGATAAATTTGATATTTCGTCTTAATTAATCACTTTAAAATGAGTGAGCAAATTTAGAGTTACGAGAAATTGCTAATTCATCATTGGCTACAGTAATTCCAGAAAATTCTAGAAAGGTTTATGACCATGCGTACCATAAATTTGTGAATTGGGCAAAAGAAAATAATGTGACTGTTTATTCCGAAAATGTGATGATGGCATATTTTACATTTTTATCGCAAAAATTGAAGAGTTCATCATTCTGGCCGCAATATTCTATGGCAAAATCTAAATTAAATGTTGAATACAATGTAAAGATCGATAATTATTCTAAATTAATTGCATATTTAAAGCGACAAGACAATAACTTTGAGAAAAAACCTCGACAACTACATTAGTTGACAACGGTGGAGATATGATATTACAGCTCTAAAACGACATGGTAGATGGAAATCTACCAGCGTTGCCGAATAATATATCGAAGAATCTGTGAGCAACAAGAAACAGATTGCGAATAAAATTCTAAAGCCTTTAGAATATAATGAACCCAGTACTTTAAGGGTAGTTACAAATATTGGTGATGAAAATATTTTCACTCAAGACTTTTCTAGCAATGCTGATACAGTTCTTAGAAATGATCCTGACAAATGTAATGTGTTCATTAATGACAGAACTGTCAGTCTTGACACAAAAACCGCTAGCAGTGCTTTAAACCTAAGTAACTGTACCGTACAAAATTGTACATTCAATATACACGTTAACAAATAATATTGTTTAAAGTCTGTATACTATTGGCGCGGAGTAATAAATCATAATTGCTTGAAATAATTCTATATTTTCTTGTGAAAGCGGTACTTCTACGGTTAAGAAAAAACCAATAAATTCTAACCAAAATACGATCATTGTGCCGCTCTTGCAGCATATCGACCAATCTAGGGTCTGAGAACAATAGTTTAATCTGTGTAAACACGTTACCATCAGCCCAGGTACTGACGAAACGAGAATCATAGCCGTAGATGTGGGTAAAAATTCTTGATACGATTGTGGCGGATAAATTTAAAGTTGATTTACACAAATACATTATACCCAAACAAAATGGTTTCTTGATTTCTGTGATAAAAAGTCAGTGTTGACCAATCTTATGTCTTTCACTTTCACTTGGATAACCGTATCCAAGTAAATGTCGTTTATATTGATTTCAGCAAGGCATTTGATCGTATTAGCCACAACATATTATAGTTAAAATTGTTTTGTATTGGTATTCATGGTTCTCTTTTAAGGCATATATAAAAAAACAGACCTTAATTAGTCGTCGGCAACGGTTACATATTCCAAAAGTAACGTCAAATGTACCTCAAAGGTCTTATTTAGGACACTTCTTATATATCAACGATATTTATCAGAACTTAAAAAATAGTTAATTTGTATTATTTTAAGACGACTTAAAATTTTTCAGACCAATATGTAGTGCTCAAGATTGTACTCTCTTAGAAAATGATTTTATAAACTTAAGCATACTATGACAAAAATGTAAAACTACTCGAATCCATTAAAAAAAAAATTTATGTATACAGTGTGTCCATTTAGTGTGTAATTGTCCGATTATAGGCTCTCAGACTACTTTTGATTTATTCGATAAAATCCAATTTTTTTTGTAAAGTACACTACGATCATTGCAATAACAAGTTTCTTATGTCAATTTTTTCATTGACAAGATTGCCTAAGCGACATGTTTAGCCTTTAAAGAAGTCCCCATTTGTTAGGGGCGAAACATCAGGCAATTTTGCACTAAAAAGGCATAGGGTTTTCTTTTTTAACCTTTAACTTGAAGATCCTTAAAATGAGTAATATTATAAACAAATGTAAGTTTTGCGAATTGCGCCCTGTCGAGTCCACAATATAGAATAAAATTACAAGAGACTAAAATACTAAACCAGGACACACGAGGTGCATGAAAAGGTCAACATGCCAACCTGCATCAAGCCGTCGAATTAGACATTCGTGATTACATAATAAACGTACAAGTATTTTTTTATTCAGCTTCAAAAGCACTCAATAGAAGAACACAGAAGCAATTTAAACGTAAGAAACTTGTTATCCCAATCCTCGTAGTCTACTTTACAAAGAATTGGATTTTATCGAATAAATCAAAAACTGCTTATATCAGGTATACAACATGTTAGTTACTTTCCCATTGATTTTCGAAGAAAAATTTACTAGTGACATAAAAAATGGTGGTATCCATTTGAAAAAATTGAGTTTACAGGTATTTGTAATGCCAAAGTTTGAACCAATATTTTCGGGCATCGAGAATGGTCCTTATTAGAAAATAATTTTTTTTTCTACAATAACTTTTACGGTACACTAATTTCTTTAATGCCGCATATATATTAAAAATTTTAAAATAATGCAAATAATTTGAAAACCGCTGAAGTAGGGATATGATTTATGAGTCAAATGATCGACAAATTTTATTCGACGGTGCAAAAATATACTTTGGTTGACTATGTATTTCTAAATCACCCTGTATACATGAAAATATTTTAAAATGTGCAACTTTTAGTCTATTTGGGACGCCTGTTCACACTTTCTCGGACTAGTAGTCTGAAAGTCCATAATCAAACAATTACACACTAAATGGAACACTCTATATTGTATAAAAGATTTGACATTGAATATGCGAATTTTGTGAAAAGATTAAGTTATTTGAAAATGTTAATTTGAGAGAACAGAATAATCATTAACGATATGATATACCTGAACAAAATTATACACTAGGTATACAATTATTGGTAGTCAACTTTTTATAAATTTATTAAACCAGACTGCAAAAATTGTTTTATGTAAATACTGTTAATACAAATTGTTACAAAAATTCACCCACAAATAGATTGATGTGGACTTACAATATATCAAGTGATTCATTTAGAGGTACTTTTTATGATGGTGATTTAATTGCAGATCGCGCATGCGTTGGGCCAACTGAAGTGGCATTCTCCCTAGTAGTGTTTGAAATTTCATAATGGAATTATTTAGTCCGACGCAGCACCTACAGCCTGTAGAGAAATCGCTCTATTTTTCTTCAAAACAGAGGTCGACCGGAATGTTACTGTGAATGGTGATCGTTATCGCGCCATGAAAACAGACTATTTGATACCTACAATTGAAGTCAGTGATATCGACGAAATTTGGTTCATACAGCACGTGAACTATGACTTTACTGCAAGGACGATTCGGTGAACAGATCATTTCACGCTTTGAACCAGTAAATTGCCCGGCTAGATCATGTGACATAACATCTCCTGACTTTTTCCTTTGGAGCTATGTAAACTCTAAAGTATTGGAGGCCAATATTACTCGAGTCATTGGCCAAATACCACTCGTAATACTCAAACTCGTCATTGAAAATTAGAACTTCAGATTGGACCATGTTAACCGTAGTTACGGCCAACATTTGAACGCAATTATCTTTAAGAAATAATTGTAAAGAATGGTTCTTTGTATGATAATAAAAATTATAAAATAAAATTGTTTTTATTCATTTTTTAAAATTAAAAGAAGTACTTCTAAATGAATAACCCATTATTATTTCAACATTTGAATATTTTCAACATACACTAAGACATTTTCCCAATCTCTCAATCAATGAATTAAGTATGTAAACCTATTGTTATAATTGTATATGATATATCATCTTAATCGCATGATGTCATTGGTCATTGGAAAGTTGGTTTCCCTCAATATAAATAAATAATTATAACTGAAACAATTAAATTTTAGCAACTCTAAATACATACCACCGTTAAAAAGTTCCTTCCTTCTATGAGAAATAGCACGACATTGTGCTTGTTCCACCCACCAACACTTTTTTCTAAATTGAATCAAAATTGAATTGAATACAAGAAGATCTGTACAGGTTGAGAGTTATGACCTGCAGTGCTATTTAGATATAAATAAAAAACGCAAATCTCTAGATGAAGACCGTTGTCTAGTTGGAAATGATAAATTATTTGAAAGAACCTTTAGATAAGTACCTATGTAAAAACATTTTTAACATTTTGATGACCAATCATGTACCAGCGGAATTCAGGCCAAAATTCCCGAAATGTAGGCATTCAGAATATGTTAATATCTATTAAAATTTCAAAAAATTACATGAAATGTATTAAGAAAAAGTTTTGGAATGAATAATAAAGACACTTAGCAAGATAAGAAGTAAATTGATGAAAAATAAATGCTAATTAGGTGACCGTTGCTTCGTAGCAATTTCTATTGCTTGTTAATTTTCTGATTGGTCTTTTATTTAACCGAAATATGTAGGTACGATTACATTATCTGAATTAAATTTTATATTAAACTAACAATTTAAATGATATACATTAAACAATTAAATTGTAACCAACCGTTGCTAAAAAACTAAAGTAGAAGAGCATGATGCAATGCTGTCACTTATTAAATTAATTTCCGCATTTGGCAAGTGATTCACAAACTAAAAAAATTTATCGCCAAGATAAGAGGTATATAAGTAATTACTCACTATGATACGAAATAAAGTAGCTCTAAAAAGATAAGTGATAATAAGAAGACAAAACATCACTCATACACAAAAATGTAGGAAATTAAAAGTAAGGCGTGTCTCCATCAAAGAAACAATTTTCGACGACATTATCATCAATTTTTGTTGATATTGTCTACATTATCGAGTAATGTCATTAACCGACATCATTTATTAATAAGTATTTGAAAATTTAAAGTTCATTTATGGCCGTATGCACAAACACAGCTTAAACTGCTTATATCCAATTGTTAAAACCATAGCAACAATTGTTTTAAGATCGGCCACATTCCTGATCACTTCGTGAAATTAACGTTGTCGGGGCCGTCGCTATAAGTCGTTTACGTGCCAACCTCTAAAATTTACCTCAATGATGGGAACACATAATTACTTAAGTACTTAAATCAGAGTCCGGTAGAGAAGTTCTTCGACACTTGGTAAACATTTTGGCAAGAAAATTTTTTTATAAATTTTGGTAATACTGTTTACAACACTAGTCGGGGATCAAATTATTGATTTAGTAGAAACACGCATCTACGTACCCGGTGCAGTTAATTATTATTACAAATATTAGCTAAAACAATTTTAAATATTTAAGCGCAATGTTCTCTACTAATTAAACAAGTTTGCTACAATTTGTAAAACGTGCCGACAATAGTAATGAATGGAATTTATAATCCAGCAGATAGTTATAAGTTAATAAAAGGAGACATTTTTAACTAAAGTAACGAACTGGTTTTAAAATCTATATCAAGAACCGGCCAAAATATTTGACAGTTTCAGAAAAATCATAATGAAGACGAATTATGTTAGAAGATAGTTTTACATCTATATTTGAAACAAATTCCGAGATTACGGACTCAAATTAGAGTGACTAATCGATTTTGGACGTCGGTATTTTTAAATAGATGACGAGAAAGCGTTGTAGAAAAGAAAGATTAGAAATATTTAATGCTTTGTTAAAAACCCAAATCTGGTTGAAACATTAATCAGAATTAATGGTTTTGTTTCGAGTAATTTTTAAAAGAAATGTATTACAGACGTATCCAGTAGGAACCCAAAAAATTTAATAATCTGCTCAACGTTATTTCTTAGTTTAGATTAAGAATAAACCATTTTATAAAAATATGTATTTATTTCTGTTTCTAATGTTAATTTTAATATCAAAGTTTCAAACAAAAATTTTATCAGTATTTAGGAAATTCGAAGTGACGTAACTATTCATGATTTAGTTGTTCATATTTTGATTGTTTATTGTCCAGTGACGTGTATGTAGTCTCGTTTAATGTTTTCTGTTCTATTATATTGATGTAAAATTAATAAAATATCAAATTTGGTAGCATATTGTTACTAATGTTTTAAGTAAATAGTTTGTAAACTATTTTGGAGTAAAAGGACTATTATTTATATTTAGAATTATGATAAATAGCTCAAAATTAGGTAGAAATTCAATTATAAAATGTAATTTAATATCAAATAAAATAAATTCATTGATTGAGTAAATAAAGAACTTGTTTAACTTTCCGTTAAAAATAATCGTTATTATAGAAAGACTATGCAATTGTTGAACATAATCTGCTACTATAGTTTCGAGGCTATATTTTCAAAGTTCATTAAATAATCAACCGCAAAAGGGCAAATATTAACTAGTTTTTCCTAATTCAGTTTTGACAAAGCGTGTACCACCAGTGTATTTGCTTTTTCCTTAAATAGTCGTTTTACGCACACGCCTCAGTATACAAATATTTTCTAATAATTTAACTTGATTCGCGAATTTAGTTCACTCGTAGTGTAACTCCATTGGCACAGCTTCATGTCATGACAACTTTTTCTTCTATATGTCCTGTTTTAATATTTCTATTCTGATAATGAAAATATTTAATGCTTTAATGCAAATGTATTTTCGGACGTGTTACGATAGCACGAGACGAGTCGCAACACTTATTGAGAATGGATTGTAAGATTTTTGATAAAACTAATCTCTTAGTCACCTTTTTGCTATTTACTCGGTTTACTTGTACGATAAAATGTCTAAACTCGGATCCCACGCCCAGAGTTTTATTCTCATCAACACTTAAGTGTTTCTCTGCATTTGACCTTTAGAGTGCTAACGCAAGTTTTACGATTCGCCGTGAGTTTTTTGAAAGAGGGGATTTTGTGGAGCGTTAGGAAAATTGCGTCAAATTTTGACAAATGCAAGTACGAAAATAAAACTCAAATTACCTTTCGAGGTATTATTTTACCAGGATACTTCCGTATCAATCCGAGCTAGGTGATTTTTGTTCAAGTAGAGGTATCAATTGGTACTTTATTCCTCCCTATTCTCCTCACTACGGAGGCATCTGGGAATCGAATATTAAATTGACAAAAAGTCATCTGTTTAAGGTATTAAAGGATTCGAATTTAAACTACGAAAATTTGTATAGTTTGTTAACACAAATAGAATCTGTAATAAACTCCTATCCGTTATCTCTTATATCCAACAATCCTAATGATTACAACCCTTTCACTTCTTTCCATTTTTCGGTTGGATCTTCTTTTAGAGCTATATCAGCAGTTCCGATAGATAGCATTCCTGAAGGACGACTGAATTCCTTACAGGGACGACAGTTGATTATTAATCATTTTGGGAATCGATGGTCACGTGAGGTCCTGCCTAAATTACAAAGACGTCTTAAGTAGCAAAAAACTACAGAAAGAGAATTGTAAGTTGGTGATTATTGATCTGTTATTATTTTTAAAATATTTTATTGAAATTTGCTATTTCAAGATGGGCGGCATACTAACGCAAATTTTTACGATTCGACAAGAGTTTTTTGAAAGAGGAAATTTTGTGGAGCTTTGGGAAAATCGCATTCTAATTTTGACGATTGCAAGTACGACAATAAAGTTCAAGTTATCTTTGGAGTTATTATTTTACCAGCATACGTTTGCGAAGTTTTAAACAATTAAAACAAAAGCGTAACTAAGGAGTATTTATGAAATTTCTTCGTATGTAATGTTACTTTTCTACACTTGACCCATCTCTCAATAATTAATCGACCTACAAGTTGTTTTTAATAATTTCTGAAATCATCGAGTGTTGCACTCGGTTGCTAATTGAATCTTATCGCAAGAAACGATGAGGCATATGTTACCGTTGATCAAACTTTAACCGAATTGTGACAATCTCCTACGCCACTAACATTGACATTTACTTGAGAACGGAAGTTAGAATTTTAAAGGTCTCCTCTCAGTGAAAACGTTGTTTTCTCCGTAAATGTATATCACAACTGTAGGAAAATATTCGCCCGTATTTACCGCCACTTTAAATCTAAAATAGTTATTTGTGTAACTAGTGCAAAAGTGCATATTTGTTGCACGATGCATGAAATTTGTAGCTCGAGACGAAGTCGAGATCTACAATCACGCTGATTGTAAAAAATATGTTTTTGCATATGTTGCTCACAACATTTTTTCTACGATCGAATTATTTTTGCATTTATTTCCAATTTTATTTTTGAAAAGGTTTTAACAACATGAACATGATAAAATAAACTTCCTGTATTTTTGAATTTGGTTTTTGTTTTGGTAGTGAAGATTTTCATCCTCCATGACGTTTTAATGTTACCATGCCTGCTCCCGATTCTACAAGCAATGTTCCAGAAGATCTGCGGAAACAATGCCCTGTGTATTGCATTGGATTTTCAATGTTTAAGTGTTTTGCAATATCACTAGGAATCTTCCCGAAATTATTTACACCAACAGGTTGAACGGAACACTTTCCTTTATAATATTTGATAAAAAACCTATTGTGATTAGTAGATTCGGGGCGAAGGGATGCATATTTGCGATACATGCTCACAAAATCAAAATCTCTAACTTTACGACTTATTACAAATTATCGTGATTTGTTTGTTTTGCTATCGGAATTTTTTACAGTTATGACAGAATCCATGTACTTAATGTCATTTAATGTTAGTTAATGCTTCTCCACTGCCAAATACGACTATCTATTAACAAACAAAAGTAAACATAAGCTAAACATTAACACCATGTGTAAAAGATATGTTACCTTCATCATTAAATATTGATTATCTGGAGCTTCAAGTAAAACTTTATCAAATTCCTCTCGGGTAAAACCTTTGATTTTTGGGACCATATCCCACCGACTTTTTTTAAATAGA
This sequence comes from Abscondita cerata, assembly GCA_030710515.1. Classification (NCBI taxonomy): domain Eukaryota; kingdom Metazoa; phylum Arthropoda; class Insecta; order Coleoptera; family Lampyridae; genus Abscondita; species Abscondita cerata. Next base: position 58,042 of record JALBCR010002027.1, read on the forward strand.
AATAATTTGGGAAAATTACGAATTTCAATGTTCTTATTGATTAAAAGTGTGACTTTTAACATTAAATACTCTGACCATAATGTCGATGGCTTTAGTATTTCTGATATTTCTTTTATATACGCTAGGAGAACGTTTTTGGCAATGTTCTTCATAAGGTTTGTGTCACACCAATTTATAAATTGTTTATAACAGATTTCATAAACTTTTTTTAATTTATCAGGTAGTAAATCTGCTGTAGCTTCTTTGGCTATCTCAGTTATATCTGTAGGAGTACAAATTGTTTCTTATTCTCTTTCGGAACTCGACATTTTTAACATTTTACAACAAATTAAATTTAAAATTGACACCTTGAATTAATTACGGGAATTCTCAATTGTCACCGTCAGACACCATTTATTTATTTAATTTATTTTTAACCGTATGGTACATTTTAAATATAGTATTGTGATGTAAGTGTTATGTATGGTGCCCCAGAAGATTAGTATAAATCTGTACAGTGTGGTGACGAAACCGTATGCAATTGTGGATTGGTTCGTCTTGGCATAGCATTTACTTCAAGGTTTAGGAAAACAACTAAAACCTAAACATGCCAACCCTTACCCACTCTAGTATTCACATGTAATAATATTAATTAAGTGTGTATATTTTTTCCTAATTATCCGGGAGGGTCTTGATGACCGGGTCCGGAAACCAATGTGATGATTCTCAGGAACAACATGTTTTTCTTGTTGACCATGGAGTACTGTATGGTACTGATCACCTTCCATATTATATATTTGCACCAAAAACCACTAAAATACACACACGAAAAACACCATTCATAGGCGTTAATAACAGTTAGTTACAAGATTTGGATTAATCAAATTTAGAGAATATTTCTTTTCTTAAGACATATTTTTTGATTAGTCGTTTTTGCATTCTAAAGAATTTCTTTTTTTAGGTAACGTTTGTTAAAAAAAATTATGAAAATGAGTTTTAATATAAAAATAACTTTAAAGGAGATCAAAACGTATTCAAACAAAATTAATATTTTACTGAATGTAAGATTAAGGTTCATGTATCATAGAAAAATACATCTCATTCATAACAATTACATTGAAATCAAACAAATTAAACTCTGATCTGATCAATTACAATTGTATAAAATAAAACATATTTAATATTACTCAATTAAGTAGTTTTCAAACTGCAATACTGATTTTTGTTCTCAGCTGATGTAGAACCTCAAGAATTGATGCAGTCATTCTGTGAATTACATTAAGACGTAGGGCTCAATGTAAACATTAAACAATTAAAAGTAAGTACAGTTACCTTCGACTTTCTGGAAACATAGCTTTCATTAGTTAATCCCTAAAGCCTTTTCTTATTACTGATTATTTTGCATCTTTACAAGCTGTTATCAATTTATCTGAAAAAAATATGATTGGGTTATCAAAAAAAAAGTAGGCACATAAAGTACCAAGTTAGTTAATAGTTTTTCAAAGAATGTCTAAGCTGTTACAAATGAGATGCAATTTTTAAGGTCAGTGGTAACTTTCATTAAATATCAAATACATTACACATAGTTGCACATCTCTAGGGCTAATAGTAGTTGGTGCTAGACTGTTAAACTTGCTGTACCAACCTAGTTTGTGCTAGGGCTGTTAAGATAGCTATAACGATTAATAAAGGTTGTCGTTTGAAGCTCGACAAAGGATTTCCGAACATCTGCTCTGCAATAAAACTAATCAATTTAAAACTATACCTATACAATAAATTTAAGACAAAATAAGTTTAAGCACAATTTAATCTTTTAAGTAAATTTGGTTAATAGAATTTTTGCAAGCATAAAGATATTTAATTTTAAGTTAGATACATTTTTCAACAATCATAAACAGCATTAACCAGATTATACTTACTTAACTTTGACATCCTACTTGACGTTCAATAAGTTTATGTAAAATATTTAAAATTCGAAAATACGTCGCACACGGCCACACAAAAAAACAATATTCTCTATCTTCTACTCTAGCTCTACAAGTACCACGCAAGCGATGCAACTTATCTTTGATGTAATCACACGAAACCGCATTTCCCTGGTAAGCTTGGTTGCTTTTTGCTATCTGTAATCTGATTTAAGTACTTTTTGCACTAGTTCAAAAAGTTAAACTTTTTATTGCAAAAAGTAGTACTTTTTGACGATCGTAGAAAATAGTTATTTGTATAACTACTGCAAAAAGTGCATATTTGTTGCACGATGCAGAATTTCGCTTCAATTACAAAGTGTAGTATCATAAATAACACCTATATGCCAAGTATCATAAAACCAGACTATTGATTTTTTGATATCATGTTTACATGCGGACGGACGGCGCCGACCGGTTGACCATCGAATAAAAATTTGTTCTGTTTGATTAAAACGTGAATTAAATTAACAAATTAATTTATGTATATAAAATCGCATATGCCGTAGTGTAATTATTGTCACTTTGACGGCCGCAAAATTACTTGCAACTTTTACAGCCACAAACGCACTAGCGGTTTTTTTTCACTTAGAATGTTTGTCGATCTCAAAGTTTATTCAATTGAAAATTTATATTTATCCAAAATAAATAGTTTAACATGTTCTAGATTTCTTATCCATTAATTTGTCCTGCGGAATTACACTCGAGGTTTGTATTTTAGCGAGTAAATTTGTGTTGTTTAAACTCTAATTTTTTGCTTTAGCAATTTGACTTGAAAAACTGTCAACTGGCAGTGTCACATTCTAATAGTTGCAATTATAAGTGAAAATTAAATGTTTTTACATTAAGTTACAGACAAAATAGTACATTTTATTTGGATGAAAAGTTAGTTTTCATGGCTTGCTTACTATGGGGTGCCATGAAAAGTATCACAAGTAACAAGGAAAATTGACAAGATAAAATCAAGACGGCGCAAGTTTTGTAAATAAATATTTATCTTAACAAAATAAAACCACTAGTGTAATTTGATAAGATAATTTAATGAATTTTCTAACTCGGATATTGCCGGTTCGCGATTAGAATGATTAGTGATTATTTGCGTTTTTATGTTGAGTGCTATTTCTTCCACTGATGGTTTGGTTAATTTTGTAACTTCATTACTCCAGAACGGGTTTGGGGATAGAAAAAGTCGGTCAATTTTGATATTTTCTTCTCTCTTAGACAAAATTTTACTTTTGCTCTGTTCTTTAACATGTCATTGTAAGAATAAGAATATATTCGAACCTCTCAGTAGTTGTTCCATTGTTAAAGATTTCCTCTTTAAAGTGAAATACTTTGCAGTATGCAGCATTGCCGCATCTCCAGGTCAATTGAAATGCAGCTGCACGATAAAATTTTTATTACAGTCCTCGAGTTCTTCTTTGTTCTATTTTCTTGTCATTACACATACTTACTCATTAGTCAAAAGCCTTCAAACAGTATTTTCTCTTCTGCAACTGTTCTTGTAAGATTCGATGTTTGGCATTTCTCGCTCCTCTCTTGCTTGTTTTAAAGTGGTTTGGACACATATATCTTATTTCACCACTTTAAACTTAGATGAGTTGATAGACCTCATCACTTTTATTTTTGACACAAGTTATTCCCAGTATAAAGCCCGTTTATACATACAAAAGGTATGGACTGCGATGGGCAACTTAGCTTCCCCAATATTGGCGAATCTCACTATGCATGATGTCATTAACACAGTTATGACACAATTAAACAGTCTCAACTGTATTCCTATTTGTGTACGTTGATGACATCATAAATTGCATTCCTTATGACATAGTCGATATGACCTTACAACTATTTAACAATTATGATCAACTTCTAGAATTTACGGTAGAACTTGAAAAAAATTTAAAGTTACCTTTTCTGGATGTTTTACTTATAAGAGATAATAACACTATCAAAACTGACTGCTTTATAAAACCTATGGCATCAGGCATAACCATCAATTATTATTCGAAACATCTTTTATATCAAAAATCAATAAAATAACTTCTACGCTTAATAAAATGCTCAAATTGAGTGACAGTACCTTTCACCATAAAAATAAATTAATTCTCAAATCTATTTTAAAAAATCATAATTATCCGGATAAATTAATAAATAAATTGCTAAATAAGAACACCAACTATACCCAATCTTGCAGTAATCGGAATACCACCAATAATATTATTGAAACAACCACTTATAAGAAAATCATAATTATACCTATACTTAGCCATAAAATAATAAATATCTTAAAAAATTACCGTAGCAAATTAGTGTTATATAATAAAAATACAATTTATAACAACATTTACTCCCGTTTAAAAATAAGACTCAACTTTTAGATAAATCTAATGTTGTATATAAAATCTGTTGTAGTAATTGTTCCAGTTGTTATATCGGACAAACTAAACAGAAGTTGGCCATTCGGATAAAAAAACATCAATATAATTGTAAAAACAGACAGAGGATACAGGACTGCCGACTCATCATAAAAATACAAGGCACATTTTTAACTTTAAAGAACCGACTATACTGGATGTGAAACATAATTTTAAAAAACGATTTGTTTCAGAAATGATTGCCATCAAAATGCACCCGCTAAACTTAGATTTCAATACATATACAAATAATTTAAGCACCATTTATAGTAATATTATTAGCAGAATAAAACCTATCAACTGATATGAAACAAACTGCTCCACAACATAATATTAACATTAAATTAATAACCAAACCTAATTAAAACGTATACCTATTCAAACCTAACATACAAACTACTCTAACTAACTAATTAACTAACCCACCACCAATTAACCTACTAACTAACTAATTTTAATCTAAATATATATTTTAAAAGATCTCAAAGTTAAACCTTATATGAATATTTATCTATTTTACTCATGTACGCAATTTCCACGTCTTTATCATTGGCGATAGCTGATTTACATGTTTTAATGTCGTTCCTGTATACAAGTTTTTAATAATTTTAAATTAAAATTGACCGAATCATCAATTTTGATGGTTTTATTAATTAAACTGACGTCAACTAATTGTGAGTCTAATTGTTGTAAATTTTAAATTTTAAATTCAATAATCTAGTGTTTAATTATCTAGTCATATACTTGTTTAATTTTTTTGTTCTTTTTAATGTGGTGAATTTTGCACTTAATGCGTTCTACTATGTTCAATTTACATTTAGCAATACCGTTTTCTTAATGTCGTTTATGTATTAATTAGCTATTCATGTATTTTACTAATTGTGTGTTGCTTTTTCTTAATAAATTACAGCCTTGAGAAAACCCTCACTAAGAGGGGCGAAAACCTCGGCAAGCACATCTTTTTGAGTTGTTTGTTTTCCTACCTCCACCCTGAAGGGGTCCCAAAAACCATTTTTATTTTAAAACTGAATTTTTGGAGGAATACTTACCTGAAAGTGGTTTGATTTTACAATGGAAATCGTTGTATTATTACATTGCTACATACCATTTTCATATTAATTCAGAATATGTCCAATTCTTCGGTGGGTGTAGATTGCAGCAACTGATGATGCATTTCTTTAACAAATTCTGTATATTGTATTCATATCGAAATTTGAGTGTTTACAGTAACTTTCGGGACTATTTTTTTTGTATTTCTGTTGCTATTCTAACATTAGCACATTTACCAAATTGAGAAAATAGAGCAGTTTAGGATTTTCAATAACTTTTTTGATAAATTATTTTTGTTTGTCTAAGTATCCAAGTCGAAGACTTTAATTAGATTTAATTTAATTTTACGGCATCGTATTTTCAAGAACATCTTTATAACTTTCGATCGTCTTTGACAATGGCCACGTTTAAATTCAATCTATTCATTTTGGTTAATATTTTCGTGTCATACCAATTTATTGGAGCTTAAGAAACCGATCCAAGTTTCAGTTTTATGGGACAGTATATGGAAGGTATCCGGTTAGCTTACGCCTGATAAATATTGAGAAGGAAATTAATGCAAGATTAATGTCTCAATTTGATCTGAAAAGTCTATATGATAACCAAAAGTAAAAAAACTTTTATCGGATAAAGTTATGCTTATGGTTGTCAAAGTGACAAATCCACAGCCGATTATGAGATTTTTATATATGAATTAAATTATCGGCGACAATACTACTAGAGCTCAGAGTTGGCCGGTTATTTTTTTGTTTTTTATTTAAGTACTTACTTTCATTGGCAAATTACCTATATGAATGTAAGTACGAGAAAAAACATAAAAATAACCGGCTCAAAATCAGAGGTCGAGTGGTATTTGTTAAGATAATTCCAAGAATTATAAGTATCTTATAATAAAGCGCAGAAAACGCTTGCACCAAAAGTGTTGTGAACAGGGCGGGCATAATTTGATGCTTTAATAGGTTATTAAGCTACAATAATGCTGATACCGCATCTGAAACATGTTTGAATCATTATCCTGAATTTTGCAACTGGTATCAATAACAATGTCTTGAAGATTCCTTATTTTATAGAAAAATCATTTGGAGTGATGAGACCTACATCAGCAGTGGGAGAGTTTTTGATCGACACAATCACTATTACTGGTCTGATGTCAATCCGCACTTAATGGTAAACATTTAGAACCAAGAGTGATTTGGTTTTAGTGTTTGGTGTACCATACTTGAAAATCGAATTTTTGAACCTGCAAACATTTGAACATGAAATACTGAACAAAAAATATTTTGACAATTTTCTGGACAAACTTCCAGTTGTAGAAAGGAGAAATTATTTCTTTCAACAAGATGGAGCTCCATCCTCACAACACCAGAATAGTGTCTGAATTGAAAATGTTAAACTTTGCTCTTCGGACCCCTCGCGATTTCTTATACTATATTATATATTCATATTGGTTTTACAGCTGTTATTTGTTATTTAACAAGTTCCGCAGATTGTTTGATATAAAACAGCTAAAGTTTTTTAGATGTTGTTTTTGCTATACTCAGTATACTATTGGCGCGGAGTAATAAACCTGTCAGAATTATTGAATCTCCCGTATTGCAGTGGCGTAAGTACCTGATACGTTTGAAAAATCATATTTTTAGTAGGTAAATATATTATAATAGTAAAATCTACCTTGATATGAATTATTATGTGGTTTCTTTTATTGTTTCAATCCTTACTTTGTGGAATCTATTTTTCATAGTAAATAATTTAATTCAGCAATATTCCACCGTATCTTGGTATAATACCCACATCTACAGCTATGATTCTCGTTTCGTCAGTACCTGGGCTGATGGCAACGTGTTTACACAGATTAAACTATTGTTCTCAGACCCTAGATAGGTCGATATGCTGCAAAAGTGGCACAATGATCGTATTTTGGTTAGAATTTATTGGTTTTTACTTAACCGTAGAAGTACCGCTTTCAGAAGAAAATAAAGAATTATTTCAAGCAATTATGATTTATTACTCCGCGCCAATAGTATACAGACTTTAAAACGTTTTATGTTATGCTTCATCAGTAAATATATATAACTGGTTTAAAATACATATTCATTTTATACATCAATTTAAGATTAAATTAATTAATTAACTTATTATTAGATATTTATATTCCTTATTTCTCCAATCGATTAATTTTTGAATAATTAAACTATTTGGGAATTTTGTTTTATCTAAGTGTACTAGATGCAAATACAACATACAAATTCTTTTTTGATGCCTTTAAAGATAACTAGATACGATTTAAACGTTAAAAGAATAATAAAATACGCTTTTTGACAAATTACTTCAATTAATTACATTCTCGAAACAACTAACTGGAGAAATTAAGTCGGTATATAAAAGCAGTTACCAAAAGTGCTTAGAATTTCTATTGTATTGTTTTCTCTTAAAAAATTAATTAAACGTTGTTGCAAATTTATAAATGTGATTATTGTGTAACTTCTAAGTGTACTAGATGCAAATACAACATACAAATTCTTTTTTGATGCCTTTAAAGATGACTAGATACGATTTAAACGTTAAAAGAATAATAAAATACGCTTTTTGACAATTCTTACTTAGATAATGAAAATATCACCAACAAACTTACTTTGATTTCCATATAGAAAAACACAACTTTATGCTATAAACCAGAAACAAATGACTAAAATAAAAATATGATTAGTTCAATATATTCCCTTAAAAAGTGTCTTAATAATTCCTAAACGGTAGTGTGCTATTGTTACATACAAAACGAGTTACTACGTAAAGTTAGCCCCCATTTTTTAAAATTAAATAAATTATTAATTGTTTCAAATTGTTCTATGTTTGTTCTGTACTGTTCCAAAGTTATAAGACTCAAAACTAAAAAACAACACAATAAACTCAAAAAAAATCTTTTTCAGTGATCCCCATTTTAAAAAAATTAATTTTTTTTATTGTTTTCAATTGTTCTAGGTGTTCTAAATATTGTTCCAAATTATCAATTCTCGAAAATAAATGTTTACAAAGATACGACAAACTACATCAACAAGTGCTGAAATAAGTTAGTCCTCCATTTTTAATTATTTAAATAGCTCAGCATAACTGGTGACCGATCGGCAGTGTGTGTCACAATGAAAATAATTGAAATTATTATTAGTTGCATTGACTTTGTGTAGTATGTAGTGTTTTTTGAAGAAAATATCGTTCTGCGTGCAAGAGAACCGAAAGGAAACTCTAGGTGAAATTTTTATATATAAAGCGTGTCCATTTAGTTGTTCGATTATGGGCTCCCAGACTACTTGTTCGAAAAAGTGTGAACAGGCTTCCCAAATACACTAAAAGTTCACATTTTAAAAATATTTTCATATATACTGATGATTCAGAAAATGTAGTCAACCAAAGTAGATTTTGTTTAAATGGAACACCCTGAATTTTCAAAAAATGGGGGTCGCTAAAAAAACATGTTTATTGTGTTGTTTTTTGGTTTTGGGTTTTATAATTTTAGAACAATATAGAACACACAGGACAATCTGGAACAACTAACAATTTATTTAATTTTACAAAATGGGGGCTAACTTTATCCACATCGAGTTACTAGACAATCTTTAAAAGTCGAAAAAGTTAATCGTAGGCCATAACGTGGTATAGTAATAACTATTGGCATACAAATACACTATTAAAGTTATTTAGGAAGGTATTATGTATTCTGTATTATAAACATTTAAAATTTTCTTCAAAACGTAATCTCTTAGCATCTTTTACTTATTACTCTTAGACAGTTTTTCTTTAATAGTTTCAATCGGGTAAGAAATAGGTTTACCTGAACAAACCATTAATGTATGTCGGATTAAACTTTATTAAACTTGAAAGTTGTGTTACTGTGTAATTTTGAAGGTACTGATTAAAATTGAGTTATATATGTATAATTAAAATTAAATTAATTGTGCTCTGCATCATCGATTATAATTGAATGAGGCAAGTTTATAATTATTCGTCAATTTCACTTCCAAATTGCACATATTCTTGTGTTTAATTGTTTTAAACCAACATTACCTAAATCAATATTGTAAAGTACGTATTAATACTGTAAATGATAATACGTGACACTTGCTGCACATCTAATGAATTTTACAGAGAACAAATAGGTGTAGCGCCTCTAGCGGCATAGTATGGTAAGTTTTGAACTTTAACCTAAAGTACATTTAAATATGAGTACATTATTTGTGATTAAACTACAAAATATATGTATTGTAGCGCGTAAATTGTCGTGATAGTAAAAATGCCGCAGTTAGTAAAGTACAATGTATAACACGTATAAAATAATGGGTTTCTACATGTCAAAAGAAAGATAAACATATTATGCTGTTTCTTCATCGGAGTAATAGTGCTCAATTTATTAGAGTGTACGAATTTTTAACAATCACCAGTATACATATGATATAACAGTCCCGTTTTCCTGAATTTTTAATTAAGTTTCCAATATTTTTTAGTTAAAGTTGAAAAATACCCAAACACGATTTCATCAATTATTGTGTTCAAATGAAACATAAAACTCGACCACCGACATCCCTAAAGTTATTCTAAAATGTAGAAAAGTTTTCCGTTTAGTTATTCATTTAATTTGATTTTGAGTGTTGATAAATTTCTACATTGTAACACAAGTTACACAATAATCACATTTATAAATTTGCAACAACGTTTAATTAATTTTTAAGAGAAAACATTACAATAGAAATTCTAAGCACTTTTGGTAACTGCTTTTATATACCGATTTAATTTCTCTAGTTAGTTGTTTCGAGAATGTAATTAATTGAAGTAATTTATCTATGCATTATCAATTATTGACTAACCACAATGATGACCATTGACAACCTTTCTTATGAATGCGTGTATTATTGACTAATACAACTATAAATTACATAACAACAATGTTCCTACTTGAATTATCTGTGATTGCATTCATGAGGTTAAATGGATCTTACTTTAAGTTTCTCAAACAAAACCAATCATCCCACACGCAAGACAAGCAATGTAATTGCATACGTCATTGTTTAACGTATTATTGAAAAAATTGACAGATTTTTAAAAATATAAACTAAACAAATAATAAGCTTTCTAATCCTCAAAGACTTTGTTAGAGCCATTTATTGAACAAATGAACTCGGCGGTTAACACTTAAGTGCATAATTTATTTGCATTCGACAGCTCTTTATATCAATCCTTTTCTTCAAATACATCTTACATTAATATACTGAAAACAAAAGTTCACTTATAATTAGGTACTGATAAAACGAGTAATAATCTGATGTGGATATAGACACAAGAAAAAGAAGGTTACACATATGCATTGCCGTTCTAAGAATGATTAGTCGGGGCTCAATTGACATTAAAATTTTCATATTTAGGTATTACAAAGTAAATCTATTATTGATAAGATTGTAGAACCTAGATTATTGTCTTGAATTTTCTTGGTAAGATCGGTCAAGTCTACTTATATACTATTATTTATATTTATTACCCACAATTTATTGTTTAAATAAAAGAAAACCTAATTTTGTATTAGGATTTCAATAAGTTTAAGATTTAAGTAAATGAGGATGTTCTTAATGGAAGCAGTAAAATCATATTTTATTGAGTACTACATCGGAAGTGCAAGATACACTCATGAAATCTAAAACTTGGACACCACAATTTCTGTAAACAAAAGTTTGCACATTGTGAAGCGGGCTTAAGGGTATCATTTACAATTCTAATAGCAGGTAGTCTCAGCAGGGGTTATCTTATAGAAGGACTGTAGAATGAATCATTACACTAAGCACGTTTTAGAAAATAGGTAATTTACGTTGCTTACTTAATTTTTTCTTTAAAGAATATATTTGAAGGTATCGCTAATTAAACACCATAGCTCGATTAATTATCGAATCAAAATTTTGTTTAGGAAATGTTTACAAAATAAAATTAGAAATAATTTTGATTTAAAAAACGTCTACAAGCAATAACTTTTAAATTAAATCAAAAACTAAACATGGTTATTTGGGTTGACTGATTATTACTTATTTTTAAATAAATCTAACCTACTAATTATTGTAAGTTATATAAAAAATCATTAAACTCTCTATTCATAATATTTAGTCCTTACAAAATGTATATTTTATGACGTTTCATTTTTTTCTGTAGTTAATATAAAAGTGAAAATAAAAACTAAGGCAATTCTTATTGTCAACGTATATATTTAGTTTTTTGACAAGAATTTATTACATAATTATAATTAAGATACCAAGTTATAGTTTAAAATTAAATGAAAACTTTTTAAATAAAGGTATTACTATATAAATAAATATAAGAAATCAATAATGGGTGTGACCTCCATTATTATTGATACATTCTTGGAGGCGTCTGCTCATTGACGCTATCAAGGTATCAATATAATTAATATTAATCGTTTCCCATGCGGTATCAATGGCTGCAATTAGTGCATTACGGTTTACTGGTATAAAATTTGGCCCTTGTTGTCTTCGGATAACAGCAAGTATTCGAGCCCAAACATTTTCGATAATGTTAAAATCTGGGCTTTTTGCTGGCCAGGGTAACAGCTCCAAGTTATTTTCTCGTATCCAATTGCGCACAACCCGCGAAGTATGAATAGGGGCGTTGTCCTTTAACAACAAAAATACATTATGAAAATGTTAATTCAACAGATCCCGAACTATTTTTTGGAGAAAGTATAGTGAAATAAGAATACTTACTTGTTGGAAAATATAATCTTCGTCTGGATAAAACACTTCGACTGAAGGTTTCATAATAGTTTCCAAAATATCTAAATACGCAGCAGAATCAAGACGTCCATCGATAGCCCAACAAACTCCTGGACCCCGCGCGCTAACCCAACCCACACATTCACAGAAAAATAACCACTTCGTTTTTAGGACATATGTGATTATTTTCGTAACGAGTTCCTTCCATTCTAAAAACTTTTAGTGGTCCATCGTTGCGGCTATTGAACGTTTTTCGTCGCTAAAAATCACTCGATTCCAAAATTCCAAAGGTTCGTTCACATATCGCCTTGCAAATTCCAGACGACGTCTCATATTTTCGTCACTGAGAACTTCTTTCGCAGCAGCATTATACTTCTTTATTCCCATCTCCTTTAATCTTTTGTGCAGTTATACGGCATCCGGGAAAATGTGTATCTGCTATAGCCCTGGAGTATGTAGCAAATGGTTGTTCTGTTACGTAATGAAACAACTCGAGATCTTGAGCACGTGTAGATACTTTAGGTCTACCACTTCCGATGGCTCTTTCCAAAGTGTGTTCAAGATTCCATTTTACTCGGTAATGCCCTACGGTGTTTTTGGTATATCTAACATACGTGAAATTTCACGCACGCTACGGCCCGCCGCTAATTCCGAAACAATCCGCGCTTTCAAATCAGCACCGAGATGAGGTGGCATTTTCACAACACTTGAAATTTTAAACTAAAATGGAATTTACATTTCTTACTTTATTTATTGGTTCACACTACCCTTCTCAAACAGTAGGTAATTGTTTATTTATTACATACTTCTAATGACCAATGTAACAACCCTTAGAGCAATATGACTCAAAGGAAGTAAATTAAACAAGCAAGGATATTCTATTGTTATTGAAACTTATTCATAAAGTAAAAGCCATTTCCTTATAATGCTAATGGACAGGATTTTCTTTTAAGTATTAAGATTACAATAGAGGACTTATAAACTTTCGAAAATATCTAATTATAAATATTTACACTGCAATTGCGCTTTTTCCTTAATAATTTCTTAGCAATAACATACACGTTCTTGGTTTTTAAGTTGTCATAAATTTGATATGATATAAATTTGTGTTTCTAATATTACATCACAAACTAATATTTATACGCCAAAAAATTGTTGTAAATTTGTTTAAATAGTAAATAATTTGTATTAGTCGTTATTATAAAAACTTTGCTTTCATAAGATATAGTTCATATTAATATACTTTGTAAAGATTTGTACACATCTGAACAACAAACCGAGCAACAAACATAACAACGAACCGAAAGTCAAACAGAACGACAAACGATCTTTTATGATTTCCACAATCCGAACAACAAACGGAACGTTTGTGCTGTTCCCATAATTATTTTCAGTAGTTTTCAGTTCATATATATTTATTATTGAGAAGAGAAAATTGCGGAAAACAAGAAGATAGTGAACCAAATTTTTACGCACAAAGAAGAGTAAAAAATTATAATTTACTTCGCTTTTTTTATTTTGGAAATTTCCGCCCAAATGATGCTAATAGGGACATCATTTTTTCTTGCATTCTTAAACACTGATTAATTTAAAACATTTTTCTTTGTCAACTCCATAATATTACCTAAAACACAACAAACCCACAAAAGGGAGGACAAAAAATAAATAATTTAATTCTCCCACATAAGTTTGTTCGCCGTTTTGTTTAGATTCGTCCAAACCTGCAAACGCATTCGCGCGCATTTTCTTTGATGTCGGAGAAAAAACCGACAAGTTGCGGGAACGCCGCAAACATTTCGTGGAACAATCAGGACTTGCGAATCTGTTCTAAAATTCGTACGTAGCACCGTCCAAATTAATGTTCCGATTGCCGTTCGGTTCGTTGTTCTGTTTGTTCCTCGGTTTGTTGTTCAGGTGTGTACCAAGCTTTACAATAAGCATATTAATATGAACTATATCTTATGAAAGGAGAGTTATGTAACTATAATTAACGACTTAACGTTACGTTAGTAGATTCCATTTACTATTTACACATATTTTCTTGGAACATTCGATAATTAACTATCGGGATATGATGACCCTATACTTCGCAGGTTGTGCGCAACTGGATACAAGCAAATAACTTGGAGCTGTTACCCTGGCCAGCAAAAAGCCCAGATTTTAACATTATCGAAAATGTTTGGGCTCGAATACTTGCTGTTATTCGAAGACAACAAGGGCCAAATTTTATACCAGTAAACCGTAATGCACTAATTGCAGCCATTGATACCGCATGGGAAACGATTAATATTAATTATATTGATACCTTGATAGCTTCAATGAGCAGACGCCTCCAAAAATGTATCAATAATAATGGAGGTCACACCCATTATTGATTTCTTATATTTTAAACTATAACTTGGTATCTTAATTATAATTATGTAATAAATTCTTGTCAAAAAACTAAATATATACGTTGACAATAAGAATTGCCTTAGTTTTTATTTTCACTTTTTATATTAACTACAGAAAAAAATGAAACGTCATAAAATATACATTTTGTAAGGACTAAATATTATGAATAGAGAGTTTAATGATTTTTTTTAATAACTTACAATAATTAGTAGGTTAGATTTATTTAAAAATAAGTAATAATCAGTCAACCCAAATAACCATGTTTGGTTTTTGATTTAATTTAAAAGTTATTGCTTGTAGACGTTTTTTAAATCAAAATTATTTCTAATTTTATTTTGTAAACATTTCCTAAACAAAATTTTGATTTGATAATTAATCGAGCTATGGTGTTTAATTAGCGATACCTTCAAATATATTCTTTAAAGAAAAAATTAAGTAAGCAACGTAAATTACCTATTTTCTAAAACGTGCTTAGTGTAATGATTCATCCTACAGTCCTTCTATAAGATAACCCCTGCTGAGACTACCTGCTGTTAGAATTGTAAATGATACCCTTAAGCCCGCTTCACAATGTGCAAACTTTTGTTTACAGAAATTGTGGTGTCCAAGTTTTAAATTTCATGAGTGTACATACCTTAAATTTTCAAATTTGTTTATAGTGTCAGTGCTGGCGGAAATTTGATAGAGTATACACGTGTTGTTAAATAATTTTATGATGAGATATGCCAAAGTTTCTACCAGCACTGACACTATAAACAAATTCGAAAATTTAAGCAGTTCTGATGCAGTTTGGATGCAGTTGGCAATGATTGGAATGAAACTGCATGCCAATTGCACCTCAACGTGCAGTCAGCGTGTAGTCGGTGCAACTGTATTCAAACTGCATCGGAACTGCAATTTTGCAGTCGAATTGCACCCCGTGTGTCTTTGCCTAACACCATCTTCGATTGAATAGCTTTTCGTTGTTATTTTATTACGTCGATCAATGACTTTTCTGTAGGTCATTTACTAATTTGTTACCTATGCTCTATAAAGCATACACTTCATATTTTCCAGATCTCTTTTCTTATTATTCATATTATTTTCTTTAAATATACTCGTATTTTAGTTTTCTTTATTTTAAACTAAAAATGTAAATATGATGTTGTATACAGTTTTCTCTTCTCGAGCCCTTTTAGGTGGAGGTGAATGAAACAACAACTCAATATGTTGTCAACGCCGACGTTTCGCCCCCTATGCGTAGGGTAAATATGAAGGTTCATCACACTAATTCGGCAATGTTGAAATGTCAATAACTTTTATTTTTTAATGGAACACCCTGTATTTTTGTATTGCCAATGAAACCGCTATAAGCTCCTTATATTTAACTCTTTTAAAATAGATATTTTAATATGTCTTATAATATAAGTATTTATTGATTTTAAAATGGACATCTATTACTAGATTTATGTAGAGTGCTATGGAAATTAATTGTTCTCATTGTCAAACGACAATTTTATTAAAATTAATTTGTTGTACTTAATTATTACTTCATACTACAGTAAAAATAAATTTTTCAGAACACGAATTAGTTGATATGATATTTGTGATTGGGGAATGTGAAAGAATGTGTTTGCTTGCCTCTCGCGTCTATAAACAGATATAACTGAAGAATGATAGATTTAAAATAGAAAGTGTGGGTACCAAAAAAGAAGAAAATTAAGACCAATACCAACTGAAGAAAATCATCTTAGAGTAAAGTTGGAAACACATTTCTCTGGTGCGTTATGTTGTGTTGTGTTGCAACGGGACGTAGTATGCATCAGGCGAGCGGTTTTGTATCAGTGATAATGGATAGCGTTCATCTATCTGACGTTATGTGTTGTGTTATGATATCACAAAATTTCGATCGTCCAGATTTTCGTCAGACAACATACCATATCATCTCAAAGTAGCACACAACTGTATACTCGTGGTTGGATAATGTGATAATTAAACACAAAAAATGTAAAGAAATTTTAATTGAACGAAGACATGAATGTTTGTATAACATTCAGTCTTGGCAATAACGGAACCATACAATATATGCGACAGGAAGTTTTTGAAGAAATAGCCAGGAAAATGTAAATACAAATAAAATAAAAAAATATACAAATAAGATCATACAAATAAGTGCTTCTGCAACATTCTTCAATTTCCTCTTCAAAATTATCTGATGAGTCTGAGGTCATATTGACATCAGTAGAAAGAATCCAAAAGAAGGTATGCATTTTATGAAGAATTCTCGTTACGTAGCGTCCCAACACGTCGTAACTCATCAGAACAATGTGTTTATGTCCGATCACAACACAGTACAACATATCACAACACAACACAACTTATCAGACAAATGTGTTCCCGGCTTAATTCTTCATCAACGGTTGAAAAACAGCGATTTTTAGAGAAAACGAAATTCCTGGAGATGCAGATTTCACCTTTGGCTTTATCGCGATGAGTTGAATGTTACTTCTTGACCAGCATTCTTGCCAATTTTTTCTTGGTGGTACTTTTCAGTTCTGTTCGTTTTACAGATCTTGTACTAATTCTTCAGAGAATATTCAGTTTGAGCCTTGAAGAGAAATTTATAGTTTGGATGATCGGGGTGTGCCCGTATCCTAAACATGTAACCCGCAGTTAAAGTGGCCCTTCTCTAGTTCAACGACATTAATCCTGTTTCGTAATATAGAATTTCCACCGGACTGGTAGGAAAGGCTCCTATACAATAGCGTAGCCCAGGTGGTGTACAGTGTCCAAGCTCCGTAACAACTGCTACGCGCCGACAGTATACTACGCATACATAGTCTGATCGTGATAATACGGCAGCCTGGAGATACGCATCAAACACTTAAGTTCTGCTCTCTATTTTGTATGAGCTAATATTTTAATTATGTTTATTGCTCGACGACATTTCTTCTTTAAAAGGGATATCTGCGAGGCCTACTTTAGTTTCTCATTAAACGTCATACCAAAAAATTTTACATGGGGTAGGCATCTAATAACACAGTCTTTTATAAACGGTACTGGGTCATAGTGCGGAGTGGTAAGTCTACATGAACTGCATGAAACTAGTTTTTCTTCAGATAATGCCTAAGATCTTCTCCATTTTTAATTATTTTATTTATAGCCTCCTGTAGCTTACGTGTTATCACCTCTATAGTTTTACCCGAATACATGAGCGCCAGGTCATCTACATATAGACATTTATGAATACCCAGGTCTACATTTACAGGCAAATCGTTAAAAGCGACAGAAAACAGAGTACAGCTCAGGGTGGATCTTTGGGGTACACCATTTTCCAGTACACGAGAAAAAGACAAGTGGTTTCCCACTTTTACACAATATTGGCGGTGCGTAAGAAACGATCTAACGAGATTCAGCATCTTACCCCTGATTCCGTATCTGTGAAGTTTTTGCAATATTCCATGTCTTCACGTCATATCATACGCCTCCTTTATATCGAAGAACACCGCGACCAAGTGTTCCCGATTTTAAGGTGGTCTAGTGTTGATCTGCTTTTACGAAAACCTGCCTGATATGATGCTAATAAATTGTTCTTTTCTAGGAACCATTGCAACCGACTATTATTTTTTCAAACAATTTACCCATGCAGCACGTAAGGCTAATAGGCAGATAACTAGCAGGGATAGTGCGATCCTTGGATTCCTTGAGTTGAGATACTACAATGGCTTCCTTCTATTCTATAGGGTAAGTACCCTCATTCCAGAGTTTGTTATAAAGTTCTAATAACTTTTTCTTCATTTCGGATGATTGATGTTTCAAATTTTCATTCGAGATAGTGTCTGGACCCGGAGAAGATAAGTCGCTTAAAGTTGCATTGAGTTCTTAAATCGATAAAGATAAGTTGTAATCAGATGGTTCGTTAGAATAGCTCTGTTTCTTTTTCCAGATTAGAATCAAGAAATGTTGGATGGTAGTTCGCCGACGAATTGACAAATTGGCGAGAGTACGATGTCTTCTAAAGCAGTTAAAAGCTATTTTCGCACATACAGTTTTTGGTATGCTTTTATCAGCGCTTTATGATTTCCTTAATACCTTAATACTTACAGATTCTGGGACAAAGAGTTGTTTCGGAATCTGTTCCAGTCTGTCTTCTCAGTTTTCCATCTTGGACTGGTGTTTATCATCGGTTCTTGAAAAACCCTAAACTTGTTGTGAGCATTAAAATCGCCGAGTAAAATAAAAGGGCGGGAAGTTGCTCAACAACCTGTTTGATGTCTCTGATTTGCCATTTTTGGTTTGGTAAATATATATTACACACCGTCACCTTAATCGGCAGAAATTATAGTTCAACAGCGACTGCTTAAAGTGTAGTATTTAGAGATATTTTACGGAATCTAACACCGGTTTTTAGGAGGATAGCAACTACTCCACTAGTCCGTTCATTAATTTCACAATCTTGCCCAACTACCGCATACTCTCTGAGAGAGTACGGTTGTCCAGGACTCAAATGATTTTTCTGTAGACATAGACATATTGGTTGATGTTTTTGCAATAACATTTTTATCTAACAGTATTTATGAACACATCCTCTACAATTCCGTTGTAGTATTTTGTTGAAGGTCGCGAATTTTGTTTGTAGATGTGTGGTATGCAAAACTTTTGATGTTGGATTAAAAAAATACCCTCAATAAATAAATAAATAGGTAAATAAATAAATAAATACGTGTAACAAGAACTAATAGTAGTAGTAGTAGTAGTAGTGGTAGTAGTAGTAATAATGTTTATTATATAGTTTGCATAGAATTATTAAATAAAAATCTCACGTGACAGATAATACTCATGATCATATGATCGTCTGAGGAGTTGTCGTTTTACTAACTAAAAATAAAAATAAAGTGAGTAAATTAAACTAAACCATTGCGTTATGGCCTATGTACTTACATACAATATTCCAAAAAGCACAAAATACAAATTACAAAACGTAGTTAATATTAAATTGTATAACTAGTTCCGACCGATATTTCCAGACGGCTTAACAGTAGTTAATTAAATTTATGTTACTATTACTCTCATTCAAGTATTTAACATATAAATCATAGTTCATTTCTGGCTGATTGAAATAAGTAAGACGAAATTCTTTTAAGCCAGAGCATACAGCGATGAAGTGCCACACATCTTCTTCTTGTTTATTGTTGCACATCAAGCAATGTTTATTTGTTTTATTATATCTATATTTGTTTAAACAGAGAAGTTCACCTCTTAGCTTCAGCACCCAGCTTATTGAATTTACTTTCATTTCAGAGAAAATGACTTTATTATCGAGAGATATCTGCTTATGTAATTTATGATTAATGCAAATACAACACAAATAAATAAATAAGATATTTAAAAAATATCACAGGTGAGTATCACAGTTCTAGCTTTTATCTCCTGTCCCTTTAAGAACGCCATGAGATTCGTGCCATGAACCTCCATAGCTTTCCCTTTGGTCCAACCTTTCCTGCGCTTTCCTTGAGATTTAGCTTTCTGTACTACCTCATCATCCATTGAGGTAACTAGGAGATGGAGAAGTCTCGTTTCGCTTTTCACCAGTAGTTTTAGAAAGTAACCTTTGCTTATCAATTGTTTGTTGAGCGTCTTTCTCCGCTTCTGTATCAGAAATGCGAGTGTCAGTGACAATTGTACTTAGATTGATATACTCTAACAGGTTCTTTTCTAACAAAACACGATTTTAGTGCTTCAACCAATGGAGGGATGAATTCTTTCATCAAAGATTGTGTATCAACCTTTAATAGTGTATATATTTGGCAATGGAGTGATTGGAAACAACTTTGTTCTTGACTTCAGGGTAAGGTAAGTTTTCCCTTGCTTTTATCTCCTGAATAGTCATTTCTGCTTATATACAACAGCTTTAATTGTAGATGGTAGCTTCGGGGTGTTAAAGAAACACAATTTTTATCAAACAAATACTCTAATGTTGACCACATATAAACAACCAATCTCCCAAATTACAAATACAACCAGAAAACAGTATGTATTTACATAATAATCATCCAAATATAATTTTTCAAATTCTTTCACAATACCTTCAAAATTTACTGGGTTTTGTGTCGAATTTACTAAGCTGTAGTGAAGTTTTTTTTTTATTTTCTCCAACTTCACACGTCTTTCTATTGCGATAAATCGATAATCAATATTAACTATAATAAAACTAAATTCACCGATTTTCTCGTTTAAAAACTATAATACGCTGATTAATTAATTCATTATTAACAATATTGTTTCACAATATATGTTGTATTTCTAAATTTTTGATCTCCATTACATCTTCGAACAACAAAAATCAAATCTGGAAACATAACAAAACAAAGGATTTATGTTCAGATATTTCACCGACAATAAATTGTGTTATAACAGGATAGATCAATTCTAATTCACTACATAGAATACATGTCTTAATCGTGAAATTGATAGTCACCTAAACCATAAAAACGAAAAACGTATTACATTACCTTATAAGAACTATCGTAAATCACCGAGTGTACTATTCGATTATTTGACGTTAGTTTAAGTTTTAAAATTCTTTCAGAGTAGTAAAAATAAGTCAACACAGGTCGACGTTTTGTGATAAAAAGTAAATTAATTATATAACTCGAAATGAAGAATATTGGAATAAAAACAATGTAACACGAAAACGTACCTGAATGTAGCTACATAAAGGAACATTAATATTTTCCAAGCATTTGATTTAAAAAAATAATGACATCAGCAATAAGAGCATTAATAATATGTACTGTCATTTCATAGCAACTCTAAAAAAGCGAATTTTATTTATTTAGTGTAGACAAATGTGATTCCTAAAAGGAAAAAGAAATTTTAAATTCACGAACTTTACCTGAGTCATGTTTGGTACAAAAACCAATTCATTTTGGTTTATAAGGCAACATTCAACTGAAAATAGTTCCTCATTTATCTGGTACCTGTCACTTCGAATAGAACTTGTATTATTTTCTAAGAAAAGTGCATACATTGGTAGTTTTATAAAAATCTCAATTAGTTGAATTAAACTAATCAATTAAATCGCGGAAACGTTTTATAATAAATCAAACAGCTGTGACATTTTTAGGAATATCCATTTGCCACAACCTCTGTTTGCGACAGTTGTACTGCAGAATCTGTTCCCTAATTTAACCACTAATTGACATTGCTCATTACCTTTTTTTTAAATTAAATTTTAGAAAGATGAAATTCCCAATAAAACTGAGCTTATAAATTGATTACTAGGATGGAACGTGTGAAAAAACATTAATGTTTCAATGTCAGTTTCATGTATTACCATAATTAATTAACGACAACTAAGCAATCTTCACAAAATACAGTGTTATAAAACATGCATATAAATAAATAGCATACGTTTAATATGTCTTATTTACTTTTTTTCAAATTTAATCGTAACTTAGTGTGACTGCAGTTTCTAATAAGACTTACACGAGACACTAAGGTAACCATGTCATAAACTCTTTCTCTTTTGTAAAGTGATTTATGTTCCCTTTTCGTTGAAAAATTTATAATTTATTACTATGAATATGCATTCCAAAAGATGCAGAGTTTATTACTGTAAGCCGTGCAAATTTTACTAGATTAATAATAAACTGGACTTAATTTTATTTATGACGGAATTAAGTAATACTTTATTTTGCTCATGAATTTGAAAATTTAACTATTAGCTTAAGTTTAAAGGTCTGTTTGGACAATGATAAACTATAATTCCTTAATTATCAATTCAAATCTCATCTTATTATACATAAGAAATTATTGTAATCGTTGATTTGTAGAAAAACTTTTCGATCATAAATGTGACTTTCTCTTTCCATATCTGACTTCACGATGTGTGGGTAACTGTTAAACTTATATTAAAACTTGAAATAGATTTTTTGTTGTTATTTACAAACAACAACAACAAACAAACTACTAATTAAATTAATTCGATTGAAATTTATGACAAGCTTAGTAAATAAATTGAGGTACAGTTATGTGAATAAATAAAAAAGAAATTAAAAAAGGTTAAATTATGGTTTTAACTAATTTTTACAGTTGTTTAGAAACGCAATAATAGTGTTACTTAATGAAATAAACAAAACAGGCTTCCAAGTTTATTGCCACATCAGAATATTAACTAAAATTTGATTTATAAAAACGTAAGCGCAAGATTTACAGCATCCGCATTGGAAAGATTCACCTGAAGGGAGTATCAAATTTACTATGTGGGAAAACAATAATGTGATGTTTTTTATGATAAGTTACTATATCTCTTCAGAATAGTGTGTGTAATTAATTGTTCCCTCATTATGAGGAAGGTTGCAGATGTTGCTAAACAGATCGTTTTTGTCAATGGAATGGTAATAAAGATTAAAAAAATGTAACGATTAATTTAATTTAAAAAAAATAAGTCTAAAAAATTAAAAAACAGGCATACAGGGTTGTCAACTAAGCGTGCGTCGGTCTATAGCTCCTAAATCAATGAGGTTCCGGAATTTCGTTCATATGTCAATCTATACTATATGTAGAGTCTATTTTGGAAAATATTTTTGAGTTTACAGGGTGTCCCAAATAAGTGTGACGATATGAAAGTCATTTTTTTAATGAGACACCCTGTATTTTTGCATATTTCAGTTCACCCTTGCACTCTATCAATTGCCGGAAATTTACTAGTTCTGGCATTTTAGGAGAAATAACTAAAAAATGGAAAAAATGAAAAATTTAAAAAATTTTAAGATAAAATTTTTTGGTTCACGGTTTTGATATGGATAGAGTTGCGAAAGGTTTAAACTTACTGTCAACCTATTAACATTTTGTAAATTTTGTACAGGGTTTCCAAAATTATGGCCGAAACATGCGACAAACTTCAAACCAATTTTTCTCGTGTTTTTCAAATGAAACCCACCCCTAGATGTAGAATTGAAAAATGAGTCTTTTGTATTCACAAGTGTACTCAAATTCTCTACGATTTTCTAGATATTTACGAAAAACCATTTATTTCACTTTCCACAGTAAATTTTAATTAACAGAATACATAGACGGTTATGAATAACATTAGAGAATGTTTTAAACATGATTAGATTAAGTATTCAAACACTCGACCATTTTGTTGTAAACACAGATTTAACCTGTTTGTTAAAGACCTATTTACATTATTAAAAGGAGTAACTGTGATTAAAGGCTTCCTCTTGTTCTTTCCCGCATGTTTTCTGGTGTGGTTGGAGGTATGCATTAGACCAGATCTTTAACGTATCCTCATACGGAAATAACCAAGTTTGGTCAGATCTGGTGACCTTGCAGGTCCATGATCTGCCAGTCCAGCTGCCTGGAAACTTTTCATTCAAAGTATGTCGAACTCCAATACTAAAATGAGCAGGCTAGCCTCCGTCTAACTGGAACCACATTCTTCCTATTAGCCCTAATGGTATATTTTCTAGAAGATTATCAAGGTCTTCGTCTAAAATCTTTGAAAAATATCCCCATTTAGATGACCATAAAAAAATGGGGTCCTATTACGCGGTCTCCAATTATGCCTCCCGAGACGATTTACACTCCACCTGTGTTGCCTGTCAACTGCCCTAGTAAAATTTGGATTCACATTGGCGTAGTAATGTAAATTATGTCTGTTCACATGACCTTATTGTGGAAGGTTGCCTCATTGGTAAACAATACAGTATTAAAAAACCGTTCATTTTCTCCAATTCGAGCTAGACCCCAATTACAGAAATTTACCCTATTTTCAAAATCTTGTCCTTGAAGTGCTTTATTCAGTTGTACATGATACGGATGGAACTCTGTTTCTTTAAAATGTTTTTTACGGCCCCTCCCCCGATGTTCAGCAAATCACTAATGTCTGCTGAACTACTATGTGGGTCTTCAACAACACTTGCAATAATGTTAAATTCGTTTTCTTTGTTTAGTACGGGTTTTATTCTGTCATGCTTTTCATATTTAACTGTCCCAGTCGAGTCAAATGTATCCTTTAATTTTTAAATGATCTTGTATCTGGGTGCATTCTATCAAGAAACCTCTCTTTGTACACTCTGGATGCTAGAAGGCAATTCTTTAAGCATTCTCCGATGATATAAATCATGTCAATTGATTCTTCTATCGTATACTTCATTTTATTACAAAAAGAAAATAAAATATGCACTTGATGCCACTGAACGTCAAAAGATTACGCAAATAATTAATAACATTGTCATATCAACGAGTAGCTTTCACTTGTAGATTCTGTTGATGAAAATTTACTGTGGAAAGTAAAATAAATGGTTTTTCGTAAATATCTAGAAAACCGTCGAGAATTTGAGTACAGTTGTGAATACAAAAAAGACTCATTTTTCAATTCTACATCTAGTGGTGAAAAAATATACAGGGGTTTCATTTGAAAAACGCGAGAAAAATTGGTTTGAAGTTTGTCATGTTTCGGCCATAATTTTGGAAACCCTGTACAAAATTTACAAAATGTTAATAGGTTGACAGTAACTTTAGACCTTTCGCAACTCAATCCATATCAAACCGTGAGCCAAAAAATTATCTTGAAATTTTAAAATTTTTATTTCCAGTCCGCAAATTTTATGTTTTTCCATTTTTTATTTATTTCTCCTAAAATGCCAGAACTAGTAGATTTTCGGCAATTGATAGAGTGCATGGGTGAACCGAAATATGCAAAAAATACAGGGTGTCTCATTAAAAAAATGACTTTCATATCGTCACACTTATTTGGGACACCCTGTGAACTCAAAAATATTTTCCAAAAATAGACTCTTACAAATAGTATAGATTGACATATGAACGAAATTCCTAACCTCATTGGTTTAGGAGCTATAGACCGACGCGCGCTTAGCTGACAACCCTGTATATATAGGGTGATAATATGAAAAAAAGAAACACCATTATTTTTTTAGAAAAAAGTGAATATTTTTTTTTTAGTTAACGGTAGATTTTTATGTGTAAGGGGAAAAATTTTTAAGGGAAATAGGGAAAAGGAAAAGAGAACCCTCGCACCCAGAGAGACACTTAAATTAAAAAATAAAGGGAGGGCTAAAAATTTTGAAAAATTGTTAATAAAAAAGGGAGGGAAAAAGAAAAAAAAGAAGAGAGGGTAAATAAAAAAAAGGTAGAAAAAAGAAAAAAAAGAAAAAAGGAAAAGGAAGAAAAAAAAAAAAAAAAAAAAAAAAAAAAGTTAAGAGAAAAAAGGGGAAAATGATAAAAGAAAGAAAAAAAAAAAAAAAAAATAAAATATAAAAGTAAAATAATGGAAAATGTGGAAATGAGGTAAAAATGAAGTAGAATGGAAAAAATGAAAAAAAAAAGAAAAAAAAAAAAAAAAAAAAAGAAAGAAAAAGAAGGAAAAAGGGGGAAAAAAAAAAAAAAAAAAAGAAAAAAAAAGGGGAAGAGGGGGTCGATTAATGAACGACACCCTCATAAAAACGTCAATCATAAGTATGTGACAGAATTAATTACTAAATTTTTGGGAAGTGGCTCTGTGGCAAATAAGAAAAGAACAAATCGAAGAGTTTTAGATGAGGCAGCTCAGATTGAGGTTTTAGGTCACCTGAATATGAATCCAACGGTCTCTTTACGACAAATTTCCACTGACACTAGACTTTCATATGGCTCAGTGCATAAAGTAACTAAGCTCCATAAACTCCATCCGTATAAATTACAACTTCATCAAGAGCTTTCAGAAGACGACATTTTTTTTAAATGGACATGTAAATAAACAAAATGTACGGTACTGGAGTGATGTAAATCCACACAGTTTTAGAGAGGGTCACACTCAGATACCACAAAAATTGAACGTATGGGCGGGTATATTGGGTGACACTATTATTGGCCCAATCTTTATAGACGGAAATTTAGATGGCACTATATATTTAGATCTATTAGAAAACATGATAGATCCTTTAATAATAGGGGCAATGGAAAATATGCGTGATGCAAATGGAAATTTGATTTTGAATGAAGATCAACTGTATTTTCAACAGGATGGTGCTCCACCTCATTTTAGTTTAAATGTTCGGCAATGGCTCAACGATAGATTCCCCAATAGATGGATTGGAAAAGAGGATCGATCGAGTGGCCAGCGAGGTCCCTAACTTAACAAGCCCTGATTTTTTCTATGGGGACACCTTAAATCCGTTATTTATAAAACATCTCCTCAAGACCTTGCAGAATTACGTCAACGAATAACACAGGAATGTAATTTGATTTCGAGAGAAGTATTTCGAAAAGTACGGTGAGAGTTTGAAAACCGTCTTTATCATTGCATGGCCAACAACGGTGGGCATTTCGAGCACTTATTATGAGCAACTTGCCATTTCTCACAAATTGAAAATATTATAAAATTTTGTTTTGTTATTTTGTCGTCTTTCTTTTTATAAGTTAAGTTTTTAGCTTTTTTATCTAACATTTTGCTAGTCACTGTAATTCTTTTTTGGATTCGTATTTAGGAATAAATCCGCTATAAAAAAATGTGAAAAAAATATAGGGATGCCATTTAAATTTCAAAAGTAGGGATTGCTGGGGGTGAGAGGGTGAACTTTAACTTTAACCTAGTAACGTCAAAAGATGTCCCCCTTAACACATGGAAAGGTGCCGTTGTCTCCACAAAAATATCTGCATTTTTTCTCGAGATATTTAGGGGGCTCGTTTTCAAATGATCACCCTGTAGAAGTATTAGACTGTGTTTTTATCTATTAAATAATTGAGGAATACTTTTAGAAACTAAATTATTATACAGCACACTCTGTTCCAGTTGTAATGTTCTTCTTTAATAAGGTACAGAAAATTTGCAGCTAACTTTTTGATAAATATACAGGGTGCCCATAATCTATCTCATAACATGGGTAACTTTCTTAATATGCAAAATAGGTAATCGGTTAAATTAGGAAAGTTGGGCAGAATTACAAGCAAAATGTTAAACTTTTTTCAAATTTGACATATGTCTTCAACTTTTTGAAATTTTGTGAAAAACTGAAAACAGTCGATTTTTTTAATGTTGTCCTGTTCCACTACTACTTACTTTAGAACTGAACTAAAAATGACATCTTATACATATTTTTACGTAGAATTCGATAAAATTACTCAAAATGTCATAACCCTCTTGATTTTCGAGATATAACACAAACTTACATTTTTTTAAATGGCAATCATAGTTGGCTGTGATCTTATTAAATAGCTTTTGTTTTTGCGATTTCATTGATATAAGGTTCGATATACTTTACTCTTACATTTTTTTGTAAATGCTAAAAGTAGTTTATTGATACAATTAAGCTGCAAAATAATACACAGGCAGGCTATGGAAACAAATGCTTCAAACAAAAAACCTGTTGAAACAAAAGCCTGTGTCGTCAACTAAATAATTTGATTTACATAAGTAAGTTGTATTATTCACGGTGATTTATTTTAAAAACATAAAATTCTCAAAATAAACAATGTATTCAAATGAAGAGAGAAACGACATGCTTTTTTGTTATTATGCTAGCAACAGAAATAGTAATGAAGCCAGTGAAATGTATTTGCAAAGATATATGGAAAGAAGACAACCAGATAAAAGACTTTTTCCAAACTGGAAAATAATTTAAAACTATACGGATCATTTATGAAACCAAAAGCTAAGCAAAAGTTTAATCAAGAAGACGAAGAAAGAGTTTTGGCATATGTAAATTATAAACCAAAAACATCTACCCGTGAAATTGCAAGTGAGTGTGGTACTTCTACAGAAAAAGCTCGTTTAATTTTAAAACAAAATCGATTCAAGCCGTATAAATTTCATATCGGCAACACCTTGTATCCAGCCGACTCAGAGAGAAGATTAAATTACGCTCGATGGTTTTAAGAGAAACTGACAACGATCCATATTTCTCGCGCAGAATTTTATTTACTGACGAGGCAAAATTTACCAATAACGGTGTATTTAATAGACATAATAATAACTATTGGTCTGAGAACAACCCTCATGTTACTGTTGAGAGACGAGATCAACATATTTTTTCAATAAATGTGTGGTGTGGCATCCTCGGTAGCAGAATAATTGGTCCGTTCTTTTACAATTACCATTTAAATGGAAGGCGATATTTAGAATTTCTTCAAAATGACTTGGAAGACATGTTAGATGAACTGCCATTAAATGTGGTACAAAATCTTACTCATTTCCAACATGATGGTGCTCCTGCTCATAATTTTAGAGCTGTTTCTGAATATCTTTCGAACGTTTTCCGAGCTGGATCGGTAATTCAGGTCCTATTAATTGGCCGGCAAGAACATCTGATATCACACCTCTCGATTTTTTCTTGTGGGGAACCGTTAAAGACAGGGAGTACAAAGAAACCCAATAATGTAGAAGAATTAAAAGATAGAATTAGGTTGATTATTAGAAGAATTCGTCCTCGCAGTTTGGAAAAGTGCATAGAGATGGTTAGAAGATGTCAAATGTGCATATTGGTTAAAGGGGGCCATTTCGAACATTTAATATGAACTTTTATGTCTTTTGTACATTATTGAAATAGAACATAATTACAAACCATTAATAGTACCTACTTGTGGTATTATATTGTCAATATAAATTTTGTTTCAAGTTTAACTAACTTGTAAATCATTTTGTTCCTTAATGGTATCAACAACACAATTTTGGGCATTTAAATAGAAATACAAGAGTAAAGTATATCGAACCTTATATCAATGAAATCGCAAAAACAAAAGCTATTTAATAAGATCACAGCCAACTATGATTGTCATTTAAAAAAATGTAAGTTTGTGTTATATCTCGAAAATCAAGAGGGTTATGACATTTTGAGTAATTTTATCGAATTTTACGTAAAAATATGTATAAGATGTCATTTTTAGTTCAGTTCTAAAGTAAGTAGTAGTGGAACAGGACAACATTAAAAAAATCGACTGTTTTCAGTTTTTTCACAAAATTTCAAAAAGTTGAAGACATATGTCAAATTTGAAAAAAGTTTAACATTTTGCTTGTAATTCTGCCCAACTTTCCTAATTTAACCGATTACCTATTTTGCATATTAAGAAAGTTACCCATGTTATGAGATAGATTATGGGCACCCTGTATATTAATTGTAAAACGGTTCGCTTTGTAATAAAAGTTTCATCGGTATATGGGCAAATAATAAAATATAAATATATAACAATTACACAAAAACATAAATATTAGGTATTCACAATAAAATTTAGCTGTTCTTCGTTTTTATTGCCGTTGCAAGTTATTTGGATCCAAAAAAATAACACATTGTTAACAATTTTTAAACTTGATAAAATCATTAATAATTTCAACCAATATCCCAGATATGGTTGTTACAAAGAAAGTTGTTTACCCTGTATCTTTAAAACAATGGGGTTTTTCAAAGAACATCATAAAACAAAATATTCTTAGGATAGATTAAGAAATAACTCCCATCGGCGAACGACACCAAAGTAGAAAAGAGCAGATAACCCGAAAATCATTCAGTTTAGGTATAGGAACATAATATATCAGCGGATAGGTAATTAAATTCTGCATCAAATGAGAATAGAAAATAAGTATATTAAGAAATTAGTGGCTTCTTTGGCACTAAGCTACGCGCCTCGTTTTGCAAACTTGAACGCGTGCGATAATATGCCATAAGCCACGAATTTCTTATACTATTTTTTATTTTACCCCATGTTTAACGGTTTGAAAGAAATAAAAATTTTCAGTATTGCGGTAATCTAGTAATTGCTTTGTGAATCTAGTATTCTTTACTTTTACAAAAACAAAGAAAAATTTAACACAAATTTAATTTTATTGCGTTCATTTGACATTTAAATTTCAATTATTTGAATTTTAAAGATTCAAATTTGAAATTAATATTAAAGTAGAAAAAAAAAAAACTAATATTAAAAAGGTACATAGATCAGTTTGGTTTCTGCAATGGAAAGATTGTTGTTCCCCACCAGAGTTTGAAGAAGCAGCGGCTTAGGTAATGAATGCATTGTTACCTACAAAATCAAAAGCAGTTTATGAAAAAGAGTATAATGCATTCAACATGTAGCGTGCAAAAACAAAGCTGGTATTTCTAAAAATGTTATGTTAGTTTATCCAAAAAATTGAATGAAACCAAAAAAGTCATCTACGCTCTGGTCAACATATTCTAAATTAAAGTCTTGCATAAATATAGAAAATAATATTGATATCTCAAAGTATAATAAATTAATTTCATTACTTGAAGAGATTGTCTGAAGGGTATCAACCAAGAAATCCAAAATTTTAGAAGCTGGGGATATTGACCGCTTCTTACAGAGTGCCGATGATCAGGAGTTTTTAGCCATTAAGGTACCTATTGATTTTCTTTCATTATTACTAGCAGCAATGTAATTCAATATTTGCTTTTCGCTGCAGGTTGATCTTATTATATGCAATAAAGCACTCAAATGACGTCATCAGAGCATTGAAATGTCGAAGCATTAAATTGGTCAAATAGAAAAAAAATTTAATTGCAATTTAAAAAGAATTGGCTCCATAACAATTTTAATTTTCTTAACTACCGTTAATCCCGAACCTCTTTTATAAATAAATTTCAAAATGTTAGTAATACTGAAAATATCGGTTTTCTTTGTTCTTATTATTCGTCTAACATGTTATTGTCTAGGAACGCACCCTGAATAGGGAATATTTAGGACTTAATTTTGTATCCAGCAAAACTAAGATTTAGCAGAATGAGATCCTGTACTACAGGCGAACACGAGTTTTTCTTTACTCGTTAATTGTACATTTGCTGCAGCCAAAACTAGGAAAATAAATAACTAACCAGAACGATATGCTCTGATTTGACCAACTTAAATTTCGAACGTCCACTATTCAGCAACACTGCTACTTGCTCTCAACACTGACTTTTGGAAACCAAAATTGGCGCTCACTTAAACAGTGACAACTTACTTGGAAGCTGTTTAGTTTCCTTCACATAAACTGAGCCCGACAGAAGTCAGACACAATCTCTTACCAAACAAAACATCACCTCGTAATTTCGGATAGTTCGATTTTATGTTGCAATTCTCACAACAAAATTGTAGCAAAAACAAAGAATATGACTAATTGACTTTTCATCAAAAAATTCAAACGATTGATGAAACAAGTTTTACAAAACCAAATCCTTTCATTACAATGACTAAGTATCCACAGACACTACAATCTTTAGAAACACTTCAGCATTGTTTATTCCATTTTCCATCAAATCTGGATGATCAAACGCCTTTTAATCTCTATCCATGAATAGATTACTACCAAATTTATGTAGTCATTTTCTTTAATTTTATCAGAAATTAACATACACACTAGTAAATGATTGTCTTACATTCGTCAAAAGTCAGCAATTAAATAAAGTTATAAATATAGAACTACAAGACTAGTTATTTAACTGAATACAAAAACGGTTGAATATAATAATATAAATATTAATGTTTATTTGTCTGTTTCAAAACTTCTTGTAGGTGGATAGATGTAAAATAATAAAGACTTTGTTTCACATTTTATGTACGTTTCGCTCAGTAAGTCTAAACTTTTTCAATGCTTGTTTAAGTAGACAAATAAATTTTAATGTGAAACACGCACGTAAAACTATTTATATGTTTAAGATTAATGTTCTTGACAACTTTTTAATTACATAAGTAGACATAGTAAAGTAATGGTCAGTTAAAATGGACATATCGAGGTAGAGAATTGTAGAGTGTAGTCACAGTTTAAAGGAAAAAGCCCTATTTATAATTGTGCAATAAACATTTTAATCTTCCAGGTGAACAAGTAAATTCTTTACACTTTCTTGTTCACTTTTCGTATATTAAAGAAACAGCATTTGGATCTCGGAAATTGTGAGAGATACTGAGTCCAGTTAGAATTTGGAAAAAGTTACCCACTTAAAAAGGGGTCAACATTTTACTGTTAAAAACTCGATGAGTTCAACTAACTTTCAGAATATTCGAAAAAAACCGAAATTGTGCCATTTCGTTTTCATTATATTCTGAAGTTATTCAAATAGTTACCAAAAACTGAATGCACTTTGTCATTACCACTCTTTCTGCTCCACAAGAGAAGGCGATTGCAATTTTTCACTACAACGTTTTATTTCAAAGAAACCATCATCAACTTTATTTTTTTTCTTCTTAGCACTCAAAAAGTACACTCCGTATAATAAATTATTTTTCATTACAAATTCAACGATTCTTGCTACACAATATGGTTATTTGTAATTTTAATGAAAAAAAACAACGTTCTAGCCAATTTCTAATATTTTTAGTCTAGAGTACGCGTTGAATGAAACCATGGCAGCGAAAAAATAGAAGTCTATTATTGGTTCTGACCAGAATCGATTCGATTAACACAGGTAGTATGAGTTTAGAAACGTCTTTCTGTGTAAGTCATATTTTACAATAGCACACGTAAATTTCAAATATTTTTGATGTAGTGTGTTAATGTTTCTTTTAGATTGGACACAAAACGCTAAATATGGACTTTTAATATCTCCGAAAGCAAGCAAAACTCAGCAGAAGTTTCTGAACAGGAAAATGTCGACCTCTCGAGTGGGCAACTTTTTCAAAATTTAACCGACTCTGTATCTATCACGGTTTCCGAGATCCCTATGCTGTTCATCCTTATCTTGGACACACTGTATATGTATGAATCAATCTCGGTTTTCGTAGTATATTATTTATTTTTGTTTTCGTGTAAGAATTAAAACCAATAACAAATTATATTCTTAAGAAACTATGTTGAAGTTTGCAAAACTTAATTTAGAAAAAAAAACAGAAATGAAAACTAATACTTAGGTATTTATAATTATTTTGAATATTTCTTCCCTATACAAAAAAGAATAATAAAGGAGAAGGTTATCGGCTTATGGAAATTTAAGACCCCTCAAATTAAAATATTTTTCTATATCATCGGATAGCTCTTGATTAATGTTTTTTTGTAACAATTTTAAATTATTTCTGTGTTTGCGTATTTTAATGGAGATTTTACATTATCATCGGAATTACCCCTGATTTTTTAAGTTTACGATAATGTGGTTAAAATATAATTACAAGATTTAAAATAATAAACGAGGTTAAGTAAAGTAACAGATATTATTAATTTCGTATGCCACTGTACATTTTTATTTTTATATCTATTGTGTTGTTTGCGCAGACGTAAATTTTATGATTTTTCATATTGTTTTTGGGCGTTTTACGAGTATTGAATTAGAATTTCGTTGAAATTGTGTTACAATAAAGTCATAAAATCACAGCGTCTATCTTTAATTAAAGAAGTCTAAAGAAACAATAACAATAAAAGAAAAGTAATTAAAAATCAATTATTTAAATATTAATGGGGATACAGAAAATATTAGAGGTTATTGTAATAAATGAAGTTCCAATAATAAGTATATTGTATGTGTAACTTGAGGGGCTCCAGTGCTTTGTTAATCCCGAGTGATTAAGGCACTTTTGTCCCGTGTTTTGCTACATTGTTTTATGCACTCCAGTTCTTGCTAGGTATAATTAAAAATTTTGAAAAAAAAAATTAGAATTGATACAAAAAAGGATTACAGTCGTGGAAAATTATAAGTTTGATTGTTTAATAAAAACTCATTTTTTAAAATGTTAATATAAACCATGATAGAACATCGGTTACTAAAATAGAATTTTATAAAACCTCAAATTAAAACAAGTTTAAGATTATGCAGAGATCCAGTGGTTTACTCCAAATGTTGCTACGGACACAGCATGTTTATTTTACTTTAAATTCCTTGGGATTTTAAAACTGTTTAACTCTCTTAAGATTTAAAATGATAACTTTAATTTTTGAAGGAGGGACTAAAGTTGATACTTTAGTCCTGGAGTTACATAAAGTCCTTCAAATAAATTGAAAACCATAAAGAAAAGCAATTAGAAAGATATTATTTAAAATCTTATTAAATATTTGACTTAACATTTACCTGTTCTTTGCATTTTAATCACTGCTCAAAAACTTAAAATAAGATTAAAATGTGTATTGCACAGTCACAAATAGGTTTTCCCTTAGACTGTGACCACACTCCTAATTTCTAGTTGTCATGTCCAGTTTTACATGACGATGACTGTTCAAGATATAAAATTACATACATACCCAGTACTGTGTCCAATCGTATTATTCAGCATTTTTTAATTGTAAATTGAATATAAAAAATGTTAGAGAAAAGCAAAGTAAAAAAAATTAATGTTATTAAAAACTTTCTAACAAAAAATGCAAAATCTTATTTTAACAACTCCACGGTCCGTACTTCTAATACAATGAAAAAAAGTCCGATGAACTTTCAAATATCTAATGCAATTTGCTTAATGAAATGTAAGCAGCTGCTTTTGAAATTCTATTAAAGAAAGTTACTTTTGTCATTTAATAATATACGATCCTTAATTAAAACGTTTAGTTTTCATTTTTAAAGATTGCTAACTTTTTACATCTTAATCCTTCAATAAATTATTATTTCTCAATTTTATTTGAAGAGCATAAATATGACATTAAGCAATTAGAAGCTACAAACATTATTTGAAGAAAGCATCGCGCTAAGACACTATCTAAATGACGACATTCTATTTTGAATAGGTAGCTTTGACATCTATTGAGCATTCCTTAATTCTTTGATATTGTGTACACAGGTAACGATTTCAAGCACTTTATAGCATTAGAAAATCCAGTAACTTTATAACTTCTTACAAAAGTTTAAAGCTGTTTATATCCTTTAAAGCGTTCTCAGATATTTTTCAATTGATAAAAAGCAATGCATAAAATTATTATACATAATAAGAAGCTCTTTGTAGGTCTATTCGTTTTTTAAATGCTTTGAAGCCAAATCAGATTTTGGATGTTTGCTTATTTATACTTTAGTCAAGCAAATATTTACTAAGTTTTTTGGTTTACAGATTTAATTAAAACAAAATGTCTTTACACATTACATTGAATATTTAGAATTTATTAAGCTCCATTCTTCAAAAAGAAACCTATTGTTTCTGACATTTCATCAGTAAAGGTAAAGAAAGGGAAATGGGTTTAAAAAGCTACACACTCGCTCTAATTTTTCAATTTAAACAACAATTCTGTACTCATAAATTGTAATATTATAAAATCGGAAGATCGTATTCTTATGATCTGATCGTAGTAAAATATTTTACAGTTCGGTATTATTTGCAATTCTGTAGTTCTGTCAAATTGTTTAAAAGGTCTGTTTGTAGGATTTTAAAAAACACGCAAATACTTACGAGAATTTGTAGTTCACAGCAACACACAAAATTGCAAAGATTTTTACGCTACAAACTTAGGATCATTACGATTACCCAAGCTTAATCTATAACTTTAATAAAAAGTGAGGTTTTTCTATGTACACTCATGAAATTTAAAAATTGGACACCACAATTTCTGTAAACAAAAGTTTGCACATTTATGAAGCGGGCTTAAGGGTATCATTTACAATTCTAACAGCAGGTAGTCTCAGCCGGGGTTATCTTATAGAAGGACTGTAGAATGAATCATTACACTAAGCACGTTTTAGAAGAATAGGTAATTTACGTTGCTTGACTTAATTTTTTCTTTAAAGAATATATTTGAAGGTATCGCTAATTAAACACCATAGCTCGATTAATTATCGAATCAAAATTTTGTTTAGGAAATGTTTACAAAATAAAATTAGAAATAATTTTGATTTTAAAACGTCTACAAGCAATAACTTTTAAATTAAATCAAAAACTAAACATGGTTATTTGGGTTGACTGATTATTACTTATTTTTAAATAAATCTAACCTACTAATTATTGTAAGTTATTAAAAAAAATCATTAAACTCTCTATTCATAATATTTAGTTCTTACAAAATGTATATTTTATGACGTTTCATTTTTTCTGTAGTTAATATAAAAAGTTAAAATAAAAACTAAGGCAATTCTTATTGTCAACGTATATATTTAGTTTTTTGACAAGAATTTATTACATAATTATAATTAAGATACCAAGTTATAGTTTAAAATTAAATGAAAACTTTTTTTAAATAAAGGTATTACTATATAAATAAATATAAGAAATCAATAATGGGTGTGACCTCCATTATTATTGATACATTCTTGGAGGCGTCTGCTCATTGACGCTATCAAGGTATCAATATAATTAATATTAATCGTTTCCCATGCGGTATCAATGGCTGCAATTAGTGCATTACGGTTTACTGGTATAAAATTTGGCCTTTGTTGTCTTCGGATAACAGCAAGTATTCGAGCCCAAACATTTTCGATAATGTTAAAATCTGGGCTTTTGCTGTGGCCAGGGAAACAGCTCCAAGTTATTTGGTCATTGCATCCAGTTGCGCACAACCTGCGAAGTATTTCCCCCCCCCCCCCCCCCCCCCCCCCCCCCCCCCCCCAGAAGGGCCCTCATCACTTATTCCCCTGATAATTAAATAGTTCTTTTTTATCGAAATGTTCCACGAACGGTTTGCGGCGTTCCCGCAACTTGTCGGTTTTTTCTCCAACATCAAAGAAAATGTGCGGGAATGCGTTTGCAGGTTTGGACGAATCTAAACAAAACGGCGAACAAACTTATGCAGGAGAATTAAATTATTTATTTTTGTCCTCCCTTTTGTGGGTTTGTTGTGTTTTAGGTAATATTATGGAGTTGACAGAAGAAAAATGTTTTAAATTAATCAGTGTTTAAGAATGCAAGAAAAAAATGATGTCCCTATTAGCATCATTTGGCCCGGAAATTTCAAAATAAAAAAAAACAGAAGTAAATTATAATTTTTACTCTTCTTTGTGCGTAAAAATTTGGTTAGCACTATCTTCTTGTTTTCCGCAATTTTCTCTTTTCAATAATAAATATAAATGAACTGAAAACTACTGAAAATAATTATGGGAACAGCACAAACGTTCCGTTTGTTGTTCGGATTATGTAAATCATAAAAGATCGTTTGTCGTTCTGTTTGACTTTCGGTTCGTTGTTATGTTTGTTGCTGGTTTTGTTGTTAAGGTGTGTACGAAGCTTTACAACTTAAGCAACAATTTTTGGCGAATAAAGATTAGGTTGTGATGTAATATTAGAAACACAAATTTATATCATATCAAATTTATGACAACTTAAAAACCAAGAACGTGTATGTTATTGCTAAGAAATTATTAAGGAAAAAGCGCAATTGCAGTGTAAATATTTATAATTAGATATTTTCGAAAGTTTATAAGTCCTCTATTGTAATCTTAATACTTAAAAGAAAATCCTGTCCATTAGCATTATAAGGAAATGGCTTTTACTTTATGAATAAGTTTCAATAACAATAGAATATCCTTGCTTGTTTAATTTACTTCCTTTGAGTCATATTGCTCTAAGGGTTGTTACATTGGTCATTAGAAGTATGTAATAAATAAACAATTACCTACTGTTTGAAGGGGTAGTGTGAACCAATAAATAAAGTAAGAAATGTAAATTCCATTTTAGTTTAAAATTTCAAGTGTTGTGAAAATGCCACCTCATCTCGGTGCTGATTTGAAAGCGCGGATTGTTTCGGAATTAGCGGCGGGCCGTAGCGTGCGTGAAATTTCACGTATGTTAGATATACCAAAAGCACCGTAGGGCATTACCGAGTAAAATGGAATCTTGAACACACTTTGGAAAGAGCCATCGGAAGTGGTAGACCTAAAGTATCTACACGTGCTCAAGATCTCGAGTTGTTTCATTACGTAACAGAACAACCATTTGCTACATACTCCAGGGCTATAGCAGATACACATTTTCCCGGATGCCGTATAACTGCACAAAAAGATTAAAGGAGATGGGAATAAAGAAGTATAATGCTGCTGCGAAAGAAGTTCTCAGTGACGAAAATATGAGACGTCGTCTGGAATTTGCAAGGCGATATGTGAACGAACCTTTGGAATTTTGGAATCGAGTGATTTTTAGCGACGAAAAAACGTTCAATAGCCGCAACGATGGACCACTAAAAGTTTTTAGAATGGAAGGAACTCGTTACGAAAATAATCACATATGTCCTAAAAACGAAGTGGTTATTTTTCTGTGAATGTGTGGGGTTGGGTTAGCGCGCGGGGTCCAGGAGTTTGTTGGGCTATCGATGGACGTCTTGATTCTGCTGCGTATTTAGATATTTTGGAAACTATTATGAAACCTTCAGTCGAAGTGTTTTATCCAGACGAAGATTATATTTTCCAACAAGTAAGTATTCTTATTTCACTATACTTTCTCCAAAAATAGTTCGGGATCTGTTGAATTAACATTTTCATAATGTATTTTTTGTTAAAGGACAACGCCCTATTCATACTTCGCGGGTTGTGCGCAATTGGATACGAAAATAACTTGGAGCTGTTACCCTGGCCAGCAAAAGCCCAGATTTTAACATTATCGAAAATGTTTGGGCTCGAATACTTGCTGTTATCCGAAGACAACAAGGGCCAAATTTTATACCAGTAAACCGTAATGCACTAATTGCAGCCATTGATACCGCATGGGAAACGATTAATATTAATTATATTGATACCTTGATAGCGTCAATGAGCAGACGCCTCCAAGAATGTATCAATAATAATGGAGGTCACACCCATTATTGATTTCTTATATTTATTTATATAGTAATACCTTTATTTAAAAAAAAGTTTTCATTTAATTTTAAACTATAACTTGGTATCTTAATTATAATTATGTAATAAATTCTTGTCAAAAACTAAATATATACGTTGACAATAAGAATTGCCTTAGTTTTTATTTTCACTTTTTATATTAACTACAGAAAAAATGAAACGTCATAAAATATACATTTTGTAAGGACTAAATATTATGAATAGAGTTTAATGATTTTTTAATAACTTACAATAATTAGTAGGTTAGATTTATTTAAAAATAAGTAATAATCAGTCAACCCAAATAACCATGTTTAGTTTTTGATTTAATTTAAAAGTTATTGCTTGTAGACGTTTTT
Source organism: Abscondita cerata (assembly GCA_030710515.1). Taxonomy (NCBI): domain Eukaryota; kingdom Metazoa; phylum Arthropoda; class Insecta; order Coleoptera; family Lampyridae; genus Abscondita; species Abscondita cerata. The sequence continues at coordinate 97,574 of JALBCR010002027.1, forward strand.
AAATCAAAATTATTTCTAATTTTATTTTGTAAACATTTCCTAAACAAAATTTTGATTCGATAATTAATCGAGCTATGGTGTTTAATTAGCGATACCTTCAAATATATTCTTTAAAGAAAAAATTAAGTAAGCAACGTAAATTACCTATTTTCTAAAACGTGCTTAGTGTAATGATTCATTCTACAGTCCTTCTATAAGATAACCCCTGCTGAGACTACCTGCTGTTAGAATTGTAAATGATACCCTTAAGCCCGCTTCACAATGTGCAAACTTTTGTTTACAGAAATTGTGGTGTCCAAGTTTTAAATTTCATGAGTGTACTCTCGACGAACTCCTCCTTCCAAATCTTTTTTTTTAAAATATTTTTAATTTTTTTTTTTTTTTTTTTTTTTTTTTTTTTTTTTTTTTTTTGTGTTCTTATAATTATGTAGTACAACTGGTACCAAAAAACTGTATAACTCAATAAAAGTAATTATGGAAAAAATAAAGCTCACTTTATAGAAAATTCAATTTTCTATGAAAATGTTAGATTTTGTAGAAAATATCTCATTTTTGAGAATATATCTTCATATAAACTGATGTTTTAGATTCTCAAATTTGTTTATCATTTTGAAGATATTGATAAAATCCGTCCGTCGAGGAACTCGATTTTCTTGAATACGTCATTCTAAAGTTAAAAATAAATAAATGCAGAGTGTCCATGAAATTAAGTGGCCAAACAGAACAGTACAATGTGCATAGAAAAATAACACTAATTTAACTTATAAACATATGTCAAAAATGCTTCCCAATAGAACTAAGGCCCAAGCTTACGAACTCATGGCGATGCATTTTTTCCAAATTATTCGTAAATGGTTGAACTTTGGCAATTTTGATGTTCTAAGTTTAGATCTAAAACGGAACTGTCAAAATTTAATCGTTATCACTGCAACGTTGGGGGAGTGTTGATGTACAGAAACATCCCTTTTTCTAAATCAATATTTTATTTTCTTTTCTTAAATTATGAAAACTAAGAACTTTCTACGAAAAACACTGTTCTTGTTTACATTGTTCAGGCGTACCAGTTTCGAAAACTGCATTTAAAATACTCCGTCTAGTGTACATATCTTATAAATCTATAGAAAAGCAATAACAAATAAAAAAATCATATAAAATTGATTAATAATAGTTTTTATACAACAATGCATCACAAAAAAATTGCCTAGTCTTCATTAACCTTAAGATAGAGAATTTTCATGAAAATTGGTTTTACTAACATTTAAAAGAACTAATTATTATTTCGAAGATTTTTACAAGGAATGTTTAGATTTGTTGTTATAGAAGAAATAAACATTTCAAATTCCATTAACTAACTTATCCAAAAGAATATTTGGTCTAGAAATATATTTTTCGGGAGTTTAAAGTATTACCAAGCAATGAGAAAAGAATTTAGATGTATTTTTACGGAAATGGAAGTCAGGATTTATATTAAAAGATCGAAGAAAACAGTGTTGTATTTTCTATTTTAGTAATAAGAGTTGAATGATGGTGTGGATGACGCAGCAGTATTCTAGCAGAGCGAACAGGTGAAATGTGTAACATTGTGTTCAGAATCTTATAAACCGTGGCGCTGCAATCGGTTTGTTATTACTATTCCCACAAAAATAGCTTTATTTCAAAAACAAATTTAATATCACCTTCTGTTATTTGCTTTCACTTTCCATTTTTTTAACTTGTACCTTTTTACTTTACTTCATATTTTCTATTTAATATAAGCAGATGTTGTAAGCGAATGTTGTTTTTTGATTTACTTAATTGTTCATTTCAAATTTGGTGCTGATTAATTGCAATTTTAAACGCAGGTCTGATTTATAAGATTCTGAAAGACGTATATCTACGATCAACTGATTGGCATCAATTCACACTTACATGACTGTGCAAATACCATATGATTCAAAAAATAATTCAGTTGAAAGAACATATTCTTAAAAATTAATAAGCTTGGACCATAAATTTGATTAAGTCGTAAAAACAAAACAATATCAACGATACTGAGTTCACAATTTTTCATGCACAAGTAGGAGACGGTACATTTCATACTTTCAATAGGATTAAGAAAAATATTACATTTTCTTGTATTGTTGAGGACAAGATATAGTGAAATGGGCTTTAAAATCTCTGTTATCCACTTATTATTATTATCTGATGTAATCCCAACAAAGTATCATTTTAATATACAAATGAAAGCTTATTGCCATTTCAAAATTTCGTTGAATACGTATATTTTCTAAACAACAGACAAGTGTAGACGCCCGAAGTTTAACTCTGGGGAAGTGTAAAGATTATAAATCTTTTGTTCTGCAAGTATTTTACTATATCTTGTAGCGACTATATATATATTATTAGGTCTTCACTCGTATTTTTAAAAACAAATACCTTACGTTATGTAAAAGCATATACATGATCGCCATATAAGACAGTAGGTCATGGATTCACACTGAGCATGCGGGCACTCGCTTTAGTCGTGAACTGTTGACCAAAGTGACACTTGTGCACGGTATAAATGTCTCAGTAGGCGTAAATAGTGTTACGCATTAATTGAAAAAACTGCCTTTATATGCTTTCTGAACGAATCAGCAAAATTTACTATTTTTTAATCACAGAATATTAAAACAATGTCATGGACCCGTTTGAAAAAGTTTTCAGGTTTTACCGTTTCGTGGCGCTATTTTACAGGAAGAAGTTACATGTTTTCAAAGCGCCAGAATAATACCCTTATAGTACAATAGAAATGACCTAAGAAACATTATTTTCACATTCTACAATGGCCTCCCCATCTTTGTGCAAACGCTTTTCTTAATTCAAATTGAGAAAGATTTCAATATTCCACGACAAAAGCTGCGAAAACAGCCTCATTTTCAAAACGTAATTGTAACAAATCAGAATAAATTATACTTCTACACTAAAATGCAGCACAAATAAAACAAAATACGATCACAAGCACAATACTATAACAATAAAACAAAAGCAAAGATATCTCAACTGAAAACACAAGTTTAATCCGCCAATAGCGCGGTACGTCTCAGATGTATTAAAGTGATTCACCGAACACGACAGACTGAAAAGCCTTCGCAAAGTTGGAACGTTTGAAGTGTAAACGCTCCTCCTGTACACACTTCCTTAAGCTTAATTTCGCGGGCATAACTTTGTAGTGGTTTCCGGCATTGATAACTCGAAACTGTCCACGATTGGTCCGCTGCATTTTAACGATTACGGAAAGCTTTTCTTGAATCAACAGTTCACGAGGAGAAGATAAACCTTCATCTGAAAATTTCCTTGCTTTATGGGGTAATCAGGCTGATGTTAGGAATTACGAGAAACACTTCAACGTTTTAAAACTTTATTTTGTAGGTAAAACATATGATATCGCATAAAGTCAGTTTTTAAAAATTTGCTAAAAGATTATTGCTCCCGTGAACCGTTCAATAAGCACGTCCTGCATTCTTCAGGCTAGGGGACGCTTTGCATCAGGTATACGATTGCCCTCTGGGCTTTATCTTTTACTAACATCCCTATGTTTATTCTAGAAAGGGTGGTTTATGTCTCCCTATTAAGAATCCCCCTTCTCTTCCAGTTGTTCCTTCGTCAACTTGTACACGGCTGGTGCGGGTCTACCCATGTCTTTTGGAGGCGCTGTGCCGGAAATGGCTACCCACGAATACTCCGTCAGATTCGCAGACTACGGTGGAGGCTTGTCTAGAAACTTATTGTAATATTGAGAGCAAAGTAACACTCCTACTGTTGCGTGGAAGGTCAGAGGTTTTAATATCTTTTTAATTGCGTGAACCTGCAGTTGACCTATCACTCAAGTGGAAGTCACCCCCTTGACACCAACTATCAGAGCGCGAACGTATAAAATTTATTACGGATTATTTGTCGCTCCGAATGTGTAATTGCATAACAATACCTGGAACGTTAACTAGTCATAGATAAGAGTATTTAATACCTACGTGGTGTATAAAGTCGTGTAAAATTTAAACCTCAATCGTGAGTAAGCCGAACGCATTTAGTTCCATTGATCCTTCGAATTTTGAGCTCGTTCCAAGTTAGGCCCAAATTGAACAATCGTTTAAACTTCGCGGTGACTGAATTAGTCTCAAAACTTCCCTTACACGTCTTCCTTAAATTAATGTAATTTGTAACACTCCAGTACTACCCCCCCCCCCCCCCCCCCCCCCCCCCCCCCCCCCCCCCCCCCCCCCCCCCCCCCCCCCCCAATTGCATATACGAGACAGTGGCGTAGCAGTGGTAAATATTTGGGTAATTCTCTTTACTTTAACTTGGGAGATTCTGTGTAGCTCTGGTCATTTTCGTGTTACCTGAATGTTAATGCTGTACGTTACCCGTTTTAACTCGTGTGTATTCGTAATATATCTGTGTCTATTAAATGCTGTGACCTATCACAAATTCGTTTGTGTATTGGCGTGAATAAATTTTCCCCCCCCCCCCCCCCCCCCCTTTTGTGTCGAATTCTTTCAGTGATTTGTTTCCTTTTCTGACTATATTCTGCTGCGGACAGTTAGCTGTGACCTTTGGTTCTGGGTCAGATTCTTCTCTACAACGTTACCTCAGAACCTGGCGCCCTACCTTTTTAATTTTTTCTCCTAGGTTCTGGGAATAACGTTGATCTTCTAATCCACACCCTACTCTCCATTGGGGGGCATACTTTCCTAACAACTTACCGTAACAAAGTCAATAGAAAGCAAAAAACTGTAGTACACAAATACGGGGTGTCTTAAAAAAAAAGATGTTTGAATAACGAACGGCCATTCTCGGTACATGAAATGGTAATCTTTCAAGAAGATCCCGGCAATCAACATCGGAGTGAACCAATCTATATAAAAATAGCGGGTCAGACCCTTATCTACGTTTAGCAAGACTGAATACACTAAATCTTCCAAGCAAAGAGCCTGCGGACAACCCTGCGGAGATAAACGCCATCAATCCGAAACGTCAAGTTTCAGAAATCTTCGCTGGATTCACTCAAAACTACCATCTCTGCCCCAACCACCACAAGAGACCACACGGAAAGCGTACTCAAGAATAGGTCAAACAAAGTTGAAAGAAGAACAGAATATCCGGATTAGAAGTCATTCAAATTTCTCCATAGAAAACCAAGAGTCTTGTTCTCTTGAGGTTATATTGTTAATATATAGCAAAAAGAAGAACTAGACAAAAGTAACTCCCAAATTACAGAAACTTTCACTCCTGAGTAGTGGTGTACCTGCAATGGAGTGTTGAAAGATATAGGGCACAACCGCGAGTATAGGATACAAATTTACACTTTTCAGCGGTTATTCAAATCTAGATAATTTGTAAACACTAGAGCATTAACCGATCAGGTACAACTTTATGTTATCGGAATACAGCAAACATCTTGATCTGAAAATCATGGCAATATCATTAATAAATGTTATGAACAACAAAGCTCCAAACACCAAACGAGAACACCAGACGTAACGTGAAATATACTAGATCGGAAACCAGAAATCTCTCAACAAATTGACGACGACTGTTGTTTACGTTTGCAGTAGATGAATCAGCTGCATAAGCATAAGCATTCATTGATCAAGACGATCAAATGCCTTACTGAAATCAGTATACACGACGTCGACCTAAAACCCAGAATTCAAAGATTTACAATATACTGTGATAGTGTCATCAGGTTTGTTTCAGTCGATCTACCTGACACAAACACATGTTGAAGCGGTGATACCCGATGAAACACTTGCTTAGAAAGCAGATCATGACGACAGTACTCGAACAGCTTAGATAATGCACTTATAATTGCTATGGGGCTGTAATTACTTACTGGCGATCTATCCCCGGACTTAAATATTGGAATTATACATGAGACCTTCCATCTCTCTGGGAAGAGTGATATCCTCAACATTCCGTTGAAAATATAAAACAAAGGTGCTGTGAGCATCGGTAAGCAATCTTTTATTATAAAAGCAGGAATACCATCAGGGTCCGCAGAAAGAAATGGTTTTAATCTCATAGCCGTTGTTTGTCTAAACATTTCGGAAATGTAATGTCACTGAAGAGAAGCAACATGCTGATATACCGAGGAAGTACTGTAACATTATTTGAAGAATGAGGCAAAAGTCTTAACAATTGCAGTTTGCAGAAACGGTCACATCGTTGTGAGAGACACAACGGAGTATAGCGGATAAACACACTCCGTATATTTACATAGGTCCAAAAACAACGGAATTACGCTTTATCTCAGACTTGACGTGATCAGTAAATCGTGTAAAGACAGCAGTAGAATGAGGCAAACAAGCGCGAGACATAAATGAGGAAAAGTGAAGGCAGCTAGCCTAATTAGGCTAACAGCCTCTCACCTACCTCTCACCTCATCAGGCAGTTCCCTAAATTAGGCCTCTCACCTCATTAGGCTGTTGTTCAGCAGACATTGACGCAGGCATTCTATTTAATTACTTGTTTTTGAAGACGTCAATGGAAAATACGGCCTCTCACCTCATTAGGCTGTTGTTGTTGAAGTTGATTTCCATCATGGCGGATGTTTCGGCGGTCGATTTGAATTTCCAACGGCGTCTCATCATGGCGTCCTAAAGTTTTTATGTATTTAAAGCGGTTGAGATCGAACTGCAACCATTGCATTGAGCCAAGGCTTTAACCACTAGGCTACGGCGACAATTGAAAGATGGAGTTTGAAGTTTGTATATGGCTGTAAGGTTGATTAAGATGAATTAATGATGCTGTCTTAGGATAAGACCTGTTGATTAAACATTTAATAAACAAGATGAAAAAGGATAAAAACATATATTTATCCTCTCCATTAGGCTGTTGTTAAAGTTGATTTCCATCATGGCGGATGTTCGGCGGTAGATTTGAATTTCCAACATGGCGTCCCATCATAATGTCCTAAAGTTTTTATGTATTTAAAAAACGGTTGAGATTCGAACTTGCAACCATTGCATTACGGCAAGGCTTTAACCACTGGGCTGGCGGCAGCAATTGAAAGATGGGTTTGGAAGTTTGTATATGGCTGTAAGGTTGATTAAGATGAATTAATGATGCTGTAAATGTAGGATAAGACCTGTTGATTAAACATTTAATAAACAAGATGAAAAAGGATAAAAACATATATTTATCACTCTCATTCATTATAAACTAATTCACAAACAAAAATAACACTCACGTAGCGCCATTTGTATGATTAAACATTTAATAAACAAGATGAAAAAGGATAAAAGAACATATATTTATCACTCTCATACTTTTATAAGCTACAGAAAACAAACACGAAAAACAATTACCTAAAGCGATTCAATATGGCTGTCAAACCAGTATGACTGAGTCAGTATAGATTTAAATTAAAGTTGTTGTACAAGGTTGTTTTTTTCGAAAACATATTTTCTTTGATTTGTATATAACAGCAAGGTTAGATGAATTAATGATGGTGTAAAATGTAGGATAAGACCTGTTGATTAAAAAGTTGAATAAGGATAAAACATTTAATAAACAAGATGAAAAAGGATAAAAACATATTTATCACTCTCATACTTATAAACTAATTCACAAGCAAAAATAGCAACTACTTAACGCCATTTTTGTATGACGTATGATTTAATAAACAAGATGAAAAGGATAAAAGACATATATTTATCACTCTCATTCATTGTTATAAACTAGTTCACAAACAAAAATAGCAATTACGTACCGCCATCTTGTATGATTAAACATTTAATAAACAAGATGAAAAAGGATAAAGAACATATATTTATCACTCTCATGCTTTTATAAACTGAAAACAAACACGAAAAAATTACCTAAAGCGATTCAATATGGCTGTCAAACCAACATTTTCTTTATTAATTACATTAACCACGGTTTTAACAACTACTTTTAAAGTTATGGCTGATTAAAAAATTTAACATACTGAGGCTCAGACCATTAACGATTGATACTGAAACTTTTGTAAACAGATGACACCATTTTCTATGACGTATGATTTTAAAAACATACCTGTTCAACATGTTAGTATTACATTAGCCACGGCTTTAACAACTAGTTTTGAATTTACATTGATTAAAAAAACTTTAACACTTCAGGGTTTGAACCATTAACGTTTAAACCTTCCTATTTAACAAGTAGTTTTAAAAAAACTTTAACACTTCAGGAGTTCGAACCATTAACGTTTGATACACCACCACATATTTAACAACTAGTTTTTAACTTTGCTGATTAAAAAACTTTAACACTTCGAGGTTCAGGCAGTGCGTTTGATACACCACATATTTAACAACTAGTTTTAAAAAAAAAACTTTGCAACATACCGAGGTTCCGAACCATTAATCGGTTTCTCGAATACCCCACTACGTATTTAACAACTACTTTTAAATTTACATTGATTAAAAAAAACTTTAACATACACTGAGGTTCGAACCATTAACGTTTAAACCCAGCCTATACGTATTTAACAAGTAGTTTTAAAAAAATAAAAAACTTTAACATACCGAGGTTCGAATTCATTAACGTTTGATCGACGTATGTGTTGAGGAAAATAAAAAAAAAAACAACAAGGAGGATAAAATTTTATTTGCATCTCTGTTACCCACACCACATTTACAAGTACCAATAACATATATTTTTAATTGGAAGAATAAAGAAAGCAGGAAACAAATTTTATTTCTCTCTCTGTTTCACACACAATATAAAATTATTTTACAAAGATATGAAAACGTTACAACTTCAGAGTTCCATCTATGAGATGGCACACCCTCATCTAGCATATCGTTTACCAGTTTGAAATCATTTTACGATGTCACCAAAAATTTTCTTTCTGCAAACGTAGAGTTTTTTTATACTGACGACCAGTTAGCCGTCTCCAACATCTGTAAATTTGAAATAAAAAATAAAACCACAAACATTTTTAAAAAGTGTTAACAAGAATCAATTTAACAACAAAATTTAATACTCAAAAAGTTGAGAACTATTCATTCAAAATACGTGAATTGATAACAATTCATTTTTCAAAAGATTAAAATTAATAATAATACTCACCTGTTTCGATTTTCGATAGACATACCAATTTTAATTATATGGAAAGATCTACATTTAAAACAATATTTCAAGCTGTTTATATCGGTTGCTACAAACCCACCTAATGGATTTGTACACGGAATATCTCTATTGTGTGAAAGTTAAAAACAACTTTTCCGTCACTCAATTAAAGCGATTGTTAAAAAAAACCAAAAATGTAACCATTCAAAATACCTAATATAATGTAACCAACAAATTTGCCCAAACTTAATACACTGCTTGACAAGATAATTAAATTAAAAACTTTGTTGTACAAAAATTCGTTTGATATGCAAAACTCTGTTTTAAAGGATTGCCTAACAAACAAATTTAACAAACGTATTTGATTTTAAATGAAACTACTGACCCTCTTAAAGATTAAAATTCATCTCTCCACACAATCTGCAGAGAGTGCGATAGTCTTTCAAAATGAACCAAAATATTTACCATATGTTGGTTCGTAAATTATAAAAAAACGTTATTGAAATCCCAACTCAATAATAAGTTGTAGGTTTCTATAACTTCTAAATGATTAACTGTGTCATCCATTATTTTATTTATGTAATTAAAATCTGTAATAAGTACTTCCTACAGCTTCTAATAAGATGTACAATAAAATTATTATTTCAGTTTCTTATTTATAATTTATTTAAATAATCGATGTTTTATCGACAATTCAAGTTTATTGACAACTTAACTTATATTGCGAATATTATTTAAAAACAACAACACCAGATAAAATATTTATTAAATCAGATATTTTTTAACATGAGATCAACATGTTGTAGGGTCTGTATTCTTTTATACTTTTACTGTCTTATAAGGTTAAACTATTTTAATGGATGAAAAATTCAAGGAGAATATTACATTACAAGATTTAGACCAATTATTTCTTAACTCATCGGACTTCACAAAATTACAATCTTCACCATTCAATAAATTTAATTTACCAACTTTTAAAATCATTATGAAACTCAAGGAACATTTAGTTTCTTTAATGTATATTCTACAAACATTCCAAATCTCAAATCCAAAAAATTCCAAATTTATACTCTTTACCAAAAAATACATAAAACCAACCATCCTATTAGACCAATAGTTAATTACAAATCTTCACCAACATGCTTTATTTCTAAAATTTCTATCCCGCGTTATATCAAAAATTAATTTCAAACCATCTTATTCTATCAAAAAAAAATACAATTAAATTAGTAGAAAATTTGCCTAAACCGAGAGTCATTCTAAGGAAGAGTGTAAGACGTTTACAAAAAAAAAAAAAGCATTTTATTATTACTGTAGTGGTTCTAACAAAAATCAAAAGAAACATTACAACGATAACGCATAAGATTCTTTTGTAACATATAGGCGACACATAACAATAATGCTAAGTATCTCGAGATGTACACGTTTGACAAATGCAATTTATCACTTGAAATTTTTGAATTATACATTAAACATCATAGTCTTCAAACTTTATTCACAATGCAAGAGTTTATATTGAATAAAGTAAAAGATGTTAACTCCATAATCACAACCTTGAATGATTCTGTAATGATGTTCAATCAGCTTCAGATGACGAATATAAAAATTTGAAGGAAGCAATTAAATATGTTTTAAGATATACTAAAAAACTTATTGTTACACGACCTGTACTATTACTACTAATTTTCTAATTGATGAAATTAAAAATACGACTTCGTGAATAATCAAAATATACATATTTTATATTTATATTAACGTGAATGTAAATAAAGAATATTTCCAATATAGATCATACAGGTCTTAATATTTTTCAACGTGTATAGTTTAGTTAATTTAATTTTTAAATGGAAACTACTAATTCTATGAAACAACTGGACAATGTTTAACTTCATCATTACGTTTTTAATTATACAATTTCCATATATTTAAATCTATTAAGAAGTTGGCGGAATCTAAAGTGTTAGGTACTAAAAAAATTTTTAATAAAAATGTTGAATTAATAATTTTGTAAACTATTAAGATGTGAAATTGATTTTTGTGTAATCATTGTGTATAAGTTTGTATAAAAATTAAAATTGTTTAAACTAATCAGACTGTTTTGCATAAATACACTTGAATAGTTTTTACCTAATACACTTGAATAGTTTTTACCTAAGATCTTTTCGATAGCAGGTATATAATCATTGGTTGATTTCTTCCTAACACTGCAGCATCTTCTTTTTGACAGAATTCAAAGATTTATTTAGTTAAATATACTCATAAATCGTTTATTCGTTTTGCTAGAAAAATAGTTACAATAATGTGACAAATGCAATTTATCACATTGAAATTTTTACAGATTATACATTAAACATCATAGTCTTCAAACTTTTCTCAACGTTTTAGTTTTATTCAGAATAATTTTAGTTAAGTATTAAAGATTTCCAAGTTTTTAGAAACTATTTTATTTCTTGGTGTTCTTTGAATTATTTTAGATATGGAAAAATTATGCGCTTAAAGTATATCATTAGATTAGGTTAACAAAATCTAATATATTTGAAAATATTTTTCTAAGATAAAAAATATTTGAAGATAAGTTTTGTAACGTTAGAGGGATACACTTCAATATCTTTCTAACAATATAACTAATTTTACGAAGTGTATTTAGATCTGATAATTAATAATTTCAGAACTTATTTTTGTTTTTCAATTTTAATTTATGGATTTACTTTCAACATCATATCGTATTATCTTCCAATGCCATAAGATACATATTTAATCTTTACTTAACAATTACTTTCAATCCTTTTTTTAGGTTATATGTTTTTCTACTTACATCCATAATGATCAGATGTTAAGATAATTAAAACCAAATGTAGTTTTAAAATATGTTTTTATTTATTTTCTCCCAAATATAAATCCTTTTTATTTACAATTTGATTATTAATTAATTCTGGTATATATGGTTGGCAGGGGTTTTCATTGTCCCAGAATTCGTACTCACTGGAGGAGACCCATTCCACTGTCCTTGAATGAGGGGTTGCTGCTGTTGCCGCTGTGCTTGCTCCCATTCTTCCATTTTTTTTATTTTCAAATTCCATCTTCTGCGGGTCTCCTCCGGGTGGCATTTGTGAAGGTGTTTCCCCAGTCTGTGCCGCACCATGATATGATATTTGTTATATGGCCACACCACCATGTCTATAATAAAGTATAAATATTTAGAATAAAACTAGTAAACAAAGTTTTATATCACCTTCTCCAACTGGTTGAGATATGCCAACTTCTTTCCCTATTGATAAATCCATTCTACAGAAATTAAGAATTAAATTAAAAAGTGTAACACAAACAGTAGATAACAATAAAGTTTTTGTAAATAAATAATTAAAATAATAATAATGATAATAACTTACGATTTATAATATTTTCTTTTTAACGTGCTTCTTATTCTGTCTCGACTTGTTTATGATGTATTTTACTGTTTGGTATACGGTTTTATACCATTCAGTTAATTATTGTTCTACGTCATTCTATTAACAAGATTCTTGAAAGTTGTTTTTTGTCAATTTTCATAATGCATAGTTTGGAAGAATTTATTGGCAAAAACAAATTATGTCCATAATACGTTTTTTGTCAATTTTTATAATAATGAAATGGTTTTACCATCTCATAAAACTAAACTATACACGTTGAAAAAATATTATGTACAAATACAGTAAATAACTTTATTATTATATGTAGATTATTTTTTTAAAAGGTTTATAATAATAAGCTGTGTCAGAGTATAAGACAAGTTTTTCTAAAATTAGTTCAAAGCTGAAAATTTACAACAGGTTGAATAAAATATATTTTCTATTGGACATACCCCTCTTTGTTTTATAATTTTACCTAGATTAAATAAGATTTATTTAGTTAAATATAATCATAAATCGTTTATTCGCTTGCCTAGAAAAATAGTTACAATAATGAATCGTATTCAAACGTATTTAATTTAATTTTTAAATGAAACTATTAATTCTGTGAAACAGCTGGACAATGTTTAACTTCATCATTACGTTTTTAATTATACAATTTGCATATCTTTAAATCCATTCTAAGTTGGCGGAATCTAAAGTGTGTTAGGTAATAAGTAAATTATTTTATTTTTAAACCAGAACTTAAATGAAAATGGCACTTAATAAGAAAATAAATAAACGTATGTGTTAGTTTAATTTACAACACCTGTAAACAACTGAAACAAATCTTAAAACCAAGAATTTAACTTATTAAATATTATTTTCCCAAATACTGTTATAAAATACACATTAAGATTTGTAAAAACATAAAACATATTATTTACCTACAACTTCTAATAAGATGTATAATAAAATTATTTATTCAGTTTCTTTAAGAAGTTGGTGGAATCTTCGAAGTGTTAGGTAATAAGTAATTTATTTTATTTTAAAAAAAAAACCAGAACTTAAATGAAAAATGACACTTAATAAGAAAACAAACAAACATTATGTGTTAGTTCAATTTTTTATTGAATGTGTAATAAAATAATTTATTTAAATGCTTAATTCTCGATAGATATACAATTTTAGTTTTGAAATAGTTATGTAAATAACAAATGAAATTGATTTTTGTAACTATAATGTTTTACAAGTTCGTTACAAAAATTAAAATAGTTTAACCTTACAGAGCAATTTTGCTAATACAAAAAATGAAATTTAGTCAATAAATTGAACTAACACATACGTTTTGTTTGTTTTCTTATTAAGTGTCATTTTCATTTAAGTTCTGGTTTAAAATAAAATAAATTACTTATTACCTAACACTTTGGAATTCACCAACTTCTTAAAAGCTGAATATATTTTATTATACATCTTATTAAGTTGTGAGTAATAATATGTTTATGTTTTACAAATCTTAATAATGTGATATAACAGTGACTGAGGAAAAGCTATATTTAATAAGTTAAATTTTGATTTTAAGAACTTTGTTTCAGACCCAATTTTACAGTGGTAAGTAAACTAACACATACGTTGTTTATTACTCTTGAGAACCAACCGCACCGACTAGCTATGATTTAAAATAAAATGGCCTTGTTACCCTGGCACTTTGGAATTTCACTTCAACTGCTAATGAATTAAAATGCTGCAAGTATATAATTAAAAACAGCAATGATGAAGTTAAACGTGTCAGCATTTCATAGAAATAACAATTTCATTAGAGTAAGTAAATACATTTAGTACATTCGTGTGCTGGCATTTTTCTAACAACAAAAACTAAGCATTTATGATATATTTAACACAAATAAATCTTATTTAATACGGTAAAACCATAAAACAAGAAATTATAATCCAACAGAAAACTATATTTTATTCAAACCTGGTAATAAAACACAAACTTTAGCTAATTTAGAAAACTTTGTCTTATACTACGACACGAGATTTATTATTATAAACGCTTTTAAAAATGATCTACATACTGAGTATACTTACTGTATTTGTCAATATTTTTCAGCGATATTATAATTTGATTTTATGAAGATGGTAAAACCATTCGTGATATAAAGAATTGACAAAAAAAAGCATATGTACATAATTTAATTTTTGCTTATGCGCTACCAACTATCGATATAAAAAATTGACAAACAACTTCCAGAATGTGTTAATAGAGCAGTAAACAATAATTAACTGAATATTAAAAAAGCCGCCATGCCAACAGTAAAACCATCATAAGCAGAGAATCAGGTGCGAAATAAGAAGCACGTTAAGAAAATATTATAAATCTGAGTTATCATGCCGTATTTTAGTATTATTTACAAAAACTTATTGATATCTACCGTTTGTGTTCCCACTTTTATTTAATTGCTTATTTCTGTGAAATGAATTTATCAATAGAGAAAGAAGATGGCATAACCAGTTGAAGAGTGACTACTAAAACTTTGTTTACTGGACACTATTCTAAAGTCTTCTCACTTTATATAGGCTAGCCAGTGTGTCGCTATAATGCTGTCATATCATCGAGGTACGGCTTTACTGAAGCTGCCTGGCATCTGCACCAGAGCTGTAAACTCATTTGAAAATAAAAAAAATGGAAAAAAATGAGGCTGCTGCAGCAACGCAGCAACCCCTCGGTAAGTTTGAGTGAGATAGTCAGTGATAATAGTGCCAGGACAATAACACCACCAACCACTATATACCTCGAATAGTAATAATCAGAAATTGTAAATAAGGATTGCAGCTGAGGAGAAAATAAATAAAAAGCATATTTAAACTTACATTTTTATTTTAAATATCTTATATCTGATCATTATGAACAACAGTAGAAAAACATATAACTAAAAAGGGTCAATAGTAAGTAAGGTAAATATATCTTATAAATTTGAAGAACCTAATACAATATATTAATTGAATAACCATAAGTAAGTGAAAACAAAAATAGTTCTGGTAATGAAACTATCGAATCTAAGCTACAAGACTATTAGTAGACGCTGTGTTAGAAAGGCATATTGAAGGTATCCCTCTAACATTACAAAAACACATATTCAAGCCTATTTTTATCTTAGAAAAATGACCTCAAAAACTATATTAGGCTTTGTTAACCTGTGCATGATATACTTCTTAAGTATAATTTTCCATATCTAAAATAATTCAAGGAGTGGATAAGTAAAATAGTTTCTAAAAACGAATGTTTATGCAACAAAGAGTATTGCAGAATAAAACTTTAAAACGTTGAAAAAAGACGAAAGACTTATGATGTTTAATGTATAATTCAAAAAATTTCAATGTGATAAATTGCATTTATCACATTATTATAACATTTTCTAGCAGGCGAATAAGCTTGTTTATATTATATTTAACTAAGTAAATGTTTTATTCGTCGAAAGATATTTCCCAGTCAGTGAAAATAACAATAATTCTGCTACTGCTATCAAAAAAGATCTTTGGTAAACTATTCAGAAGTGTATTAGTAAGAAAGCAATATTCGAAATGTATTTATCTGCAAAAACTAGTCTTAAACCAGACTAAACAATTTAATTACTGGCGCAAACATACACAATTGCAAATCAGGCTACATGTATGGTTACAAAGTGTAATTCAACATTTTATTAAAGATTTTTTAGTACTAACACTGGAATTCCGCCAACTGCAATAATTTAAATATATGCAAGTACAATTAAAACATGTGATAGAAGTTAAACATTGACTCGGTATTTCATAAGAATTAGTAGTTCATTATAAATAACAAACACTACACATTAACATTATATTGAAATACTTTATTTACATTACGTTATGCAAGCAAAATATGTATATTTGTTATTCTGAAAGTCTGTTCTATTTGCATCAGTGAAAATTGTGAAAACTATTTGGAATAAATGCGGCTGTAAGTTTTGTTATATCTTAAACATATTTGGCTGCTTTCCTTCAAGAAATTTTATGACTAAACAAATGCAGAAAGCACAGTGGCTATCATTACAGAGAATAATTCAGGAAGAGATTGCCATCTTTTTACTTTATTCAGTAAGCTTTCTTGCGTAGTAAGACTGAGAAGACTATGATGTTTAATAACATAATTCAGAGCTCAATGTGACAGAGCTGCGACTGTCACGTGAACACATCGAGCTACTGCTGTGTGATATGTGTTAAACACCACAATATTACAAAAATCTTATGCGTCCATCGTGTAATATTTCTTTTGATTTTTGTTAAGCTCTACAGTAATAACTTCAAAATGTTTTTGTAAGCGTCTTACACTCTTTCGCGCAAGGCGATTCATTTGGCTGAAGTACTACTATTGTTAACTATTTTTGACAAAACTGGAAATATTTGGCTAATTTCTTTGACTATGTTTGCGGACTCAGCCCAGAAAATAGTATGTTGGTAATTTGTATTAGCAACGGTCTGGCATAGAGATGATTTGAGGCTATGTATTTTGACAAAAAATATAGAACTGGAAATTTTGAATTTGGGCTGATGTTTAGCAAAATATGCATTAAAGAAACTAGAGATATTTCGCTTGGTTCATAAATGTTTGAAGATTAGCTAAATTAAATTTATTGAGCTCAGACCAGTATATTTTGTGAGTCGTAATTAGAAAATAATTGGTCTATCTTGCTGTGTATTCTCCTTGACTTTTCATCCCATTAAATGGATGACATATAAGGCTGGCAAAAATATAAAAAATACGAACTCACAACGCGATGCCATGTTAAAAAAGCTATCTGTTTGTAAATATTTTATCTGGTATTGTGTATAAATAATATTCGCAATATAAGGTAAGTTGTCAATAAACGGGTGATCGGCACATCGATGACTTAAATTATATAAATAGAAAACAGTAACTAATTTTGTGTACATCTTATTAAGCTGTAGAGAAAACCGCATTACAGACACGAATACATAAATAAATAATGGATATTCCAGTTAATCATTTAGAAGTTATAAGAAACCTACAACTTAATGACAGTTGGGGGGCTACTCAACAACAATTTTATAATTTACAGGCTAACACTATGTGCATATTTGATTTCGGCCTGGTATCACTCTCACAGGTATGTGGAAGACTCAATTATCTTTAAGAAGAGTCAGCCAGTTCATTAAATCAAGCTGCATTCGGTAAGCTATTTGTTAGGCAATCACTTAAAACAAGTTTTCACATATCAAGCAGGCTTACAGCTGCAACAAAGATTTTAGTAGTATCTTGTCAGCAGTATGTTCAAGACTGAGCAAGCGAGACTGTGTATGTAGGCTGTATTTTGAATGGTCGACCACGGACTTTGTCACTGAGGCTGAACTGAAAAGACTGTTTACCTTTCACACAACAGAAAATATTCCGCTCAAACAGAAAAATCCATTAGTGGGTTTCAATATACCTATATAACAACATGGCTGTTTAAATGTAGATCTTTTCCATATAATTAAGAGTAGTATGTCTAAAATCAGGCAGTGATATTGTGACCAATTTTGGCTCTTTCAAAAATGGTATCAGTACGCTGACACAACGAATAGTTCTCAACTTTGATATTAAGCTGTTGGTAGAAATGATTCAACTATTAACACTTTAAGAATGTTTGTGTTTGTTTTATTTCCAGCCCACGAATGTTGGAAGACATTAACCGTCAGTACAAAAAAACTCTACGTTTACGAAAAAGAAAATTTTGGTGACTTGTAAAATGATTCTCAAACACAGTAAACGAAATGTAGATAGTGCCGACATAGATGGGGCTGAAGATATGGCGTTATCTTTAACAAAAAATATTACATATTGTGTGGCTTTAGAAGAAGGAAAATAAAATTTGTTCCTGCTGCTATTCTTCAATTAAAAAACCCTTCTGTGTTATTATTTGCTAATAAGCTGTGACGATAGTAGCAGAAGATGCCAAATAAGGCCACATCCCTCTTTATTTTCATAACACGATATCAAGCAGTTATGGAACTCGAACTCGGCCTGTTAAAGTTTTATTTTTAAAAACTACTATTATACCTTTATAACACAATTTATGTTAATGGTTTTTTGTCAGAAATAATTAAAAATGGTGTTAAGCTACATGTGTGTAAACGTTAATGAACTAAGTATCAGCTATGATAAAGTTACAAAGAACTAGTTGATAATATGTGATTGGTAACGTTAATAAATTTCGAACCTGAGTGTTAAAGTTTTTTAATCAGAAATGCAAGTTAAAAACTAGTTGCATGCGATGAACATTGTCAAGCGTTGTATTTCGAAACCTAGTGACAAGTTTTAAAACTACTATTATACACCAGTGCTGGTTTAAACGATAATGATTCAAACCTGAAGTGTTAAAAATTTTAATCAAATGTAAGAATTCAAACTTCTTGATTAAACTTTGAAATGATTAATAACAAGTGCTATGTTGGTAGTATATTTTAAATCGCCGTCGTAAAGAAATGAGCGAATATGTTTACAAGATTTGGCTGTCAATAGATTGTGAGACTCATTCAGTATGTTCAAATTTTTAATCAGCACCACATAACTTTAAAAGAAATGGACTAAATAAATGATTTATGTGGTAATAAAAGAAAAATGTTGATTTGTGCTGCTGTAATCGCTTTTAAATAGTGACTAAATGTTATTTTCTAATTTATAAACGAAGCGATAAATATATGTTCTTTATCGCACCATCTTATTTTATTAAATGTTTAATCATAACATTACATATGCTAATCTATTTGTGAGAGCTAGACTATAATGAATGAGTGATAAATATATGTCTTTTATCACTTTCATCTTGTTTATAAATCATACGTCATACAAATAACGTTAATAACTATTTTATTTGTGAAGCTGGCCTGAAACAGTGACAATATGTTTTTAATCACCATCTTGTTTGATAAATGTTTGCTCACTATTCAGCACACCCATCAACAGTCTTTATCTACATTTACACCATCGATATTCATCTTAATATCAGCGCTTTACAGCAAAACTTCAAAGAAAAATATGTTTCCTTTGTACTTATACAACAACTTTGTTAAATCTGGCACTGACTCTGGCTATACTGTTTGTTTAACCATCTTAATAACAAACGAGTAATTTTTCGTGTTCCACATTTTCTGGTTACTAAAAGCTGTGAGTGATAAATATATGTTTAACATCATACTAAATATTGTTTATTAAATGTTTAATCATACGAAATGGCACTACGATAATCCATTTTTGGAGCGTGAAGTAGTTTACATAATAGTGAGTGACAATAAATATGTTTTTACATCCTTTCATCTTGTTTATTAAGCATGTTTAATCAACAGGTCTTATCTACGACTACAGCATCGATAATTCATCTTAATCAAGCAACACAACCTCTCTAAACTTCAAACTCCAGCTCTTCAGTATTATAGCAAGCAGCCTAGTGATTTAAACTGCAGCTCGGCAATACATGATTCTGAATTCGAGCTGTAACACAGACACTAAGCTGCATAAAACTTTTGAGACACCATGGGCATACATGTTGAAGTAAATCGACACCAAAGGCATGCCATCAGACAAATCAACACTTTGCTAACAACAGCCTAATGAAGAGGTGACAAATATATGTTTTTATCCTTTATCTTTATTTGAATAAATGTTTGAAATAGCGGAATAACATCTACATTTTGCATCATTAATTAAATGGCAATCAGCAGCTACAACTATGCAAACTTCAAAAATCTCTTTCAGTGATCGCCGTAACGAGTGGTTAAAGCTGCTGGCGTCGGCTATGCAATGATTTGCAGTCGTCAACACTTTTAAATGCATAAAAAAAACTTTTGAGACGCCATGACGGGCTTGCCATCGACGAATTCAGGCACCGCCACCATCGCCAGTAATCAGCTTCAGCAACGGCGGCACAATATTGAGGCAGCTATTACTCGTGACATCTTCCGAAAACGAAAACCAGATAAATGAAATGCGTCGCTTACCTGTTGACGGCAACAGCGCAATGGTGAAGAAGGCTGGTAGGAACGCGCTGATATGGTGAGGCTGGGTGAGAAGGCTGTTAGCCCTAGGCCAGAGCTTCAGCTGCTGCTTTCGCACCTCATTGTGCTCAAGGTGGCTTCTCTCAGCTCTCTGACAACTGAATGTCATGTCTAATTTTTTGGCATAAATTTTTTTAAATGTTCGTAGGAGACAACATCGCTGATTCTCTTGAACCGTCGCCAAGAAAGACAACTTTATTTTAATGTCAGAAACAATCTTTTTAGTAAACCAGGGGACAATTGTGCACTTTCCCGTGGAGAAGATTCTGGTATAAATTTCAGGTCCCTGGAAGTGACCATCCCTTCCATCGGTTCTAAAAACACATACTTTCTCGGCTAGGTACACATTATTCACTATTACTTGACACGTAGGTATTTAGTTATTTATTCGTATGGTACATTTCCATTATTGTGACCTTGTGTTGGAAATTGTAATTAATCAGCACCAAATTTAAAATGAACAATTTAAGTGAATCAAAAAAAAAAACATTTGCTTACCAATATCTGATTATAATTAGCGTTTTCTTTCGTAATAGAAAATGACAGCTAAAGTAAAAGGTACAAGTTAAAAAAAAATTTGGCAGGTGATTTTTATTTTATTTATTCGTATGATTCATGCTACGCACGCGTACAGTAGGAAGGTTACAATAAGTTGACAATGCGATAAGCATATGAGTCGAAGCTGTGCGTTACAGTAATGAAATGAAAACGAAACAAGCTCGAGTCGAGAACCGTGCGGACGGACGGACACCCACCAGACCAGCGCCACCTTGACGAATTTTAATATATATGATTTCCAAAAATAACAATACATAAGTTTAATTTAGTTTACAAAAACTATTTTTTTACCAACTTTACAAGAACAAAAGCAAGGAAGCATAAATTACAAAGACGTAACATACAAAAAAAAAATATATAAAGTTTAAGAATGAAATATACTATTTTCTCTGTTATATACCATTAATCTAATTAGTCACAACATTTAAGATAAACTAAATTTTACTCGCTTTATCAAAAGTTCACTAACTCTCTTTAATCACAATATGTCTCCGAGATAGATTAAGCAATACCATAGTAAATTGCTTTTTAGCTTAGGTCTTTTTCAAAAGAAAATTTTTAATGCATTATAAAGTAATATTTGAGATAAAATTTTAATAATGTAATAAATATGTCACTGCATTTAACAAATTGGATGTACTTGCCTAACATAATTTTGATTCATTACTTCAAATTAC
Source organism: Abscondita cerata (assembly GCA_030710515.1). Lineage (NCBI taxonomy): Eukaryota > Metazoa > Arthropoda > Insecta > Coleoptera > Lampyridae > Abscondita > Abscondita cerata. Next base: position 119,325 of record JALBCR010002027.1, read on the forward strand.
ATAATACATTGCAGCTTTTAGCTAGAATTAAAATGAACTAAGTTATTTCTTTGACTACACTATGCCTGTGCGTATCTTGTTAAAAAACTAACCGGTTACATTGTGGCTAGTTTTAGCGAGTTTACGTTATTTGTATATACTTAGTCGGGCAGTACACCAATAAATCGAAATCAAAATTGTAAATCTTATAAACAACTTATGACTAGTACAAAGTAAATAATACAAAATTAGCAGGCAAAGAAAAGTAGAATACAAGAAGTATTTTGTGGGATTTTTAAATAAAATTTTAATAAGAAATATAAGATACAGAAAGTTTTTACCTAGACGGAATCTAGGTCTCTCGAGAACGAGAGCAGGTATCGCTTTTATTCCCAGACATTAAACCGACGAAATTCTGGTAGAGTTAGCATAGATTATTCAATACTACGTGATCCATTTCTTTAATAAAATCTAGGAATACCTTTTCTAATCGTATATTGAGAATACTAATTTATTTTGGGTAAGACATACATTTTGTGCAGTTCCGTGACAAATTGGTCACTTCGAATGTGTTCCTTACAAGTAAGTACTCATAGTCGATGCCGTTTCCATTAAATTAGTGTATCAAGTGTGTATCTTAGTTAGAAAAGTTTATTACTTTTTTTAATTGACGATAAACTGTTTCCAAAAAGTAAATATGTGTTTGTGAATTTAATAATAGCTGCGGTAAAGAAGCGATAGGCCTACTCGTCAATTTGCATATTGACGTTCCACCATTTTGAAACTACAAATTCAGTGACGTTCTTGAATATGACGACAAATAATTTCAGACTAGCGTATACATTTTGACAGGAAGCCCATGTACTAGTAAGATGTTCCTTACATTTTATCGTAAAATTCACAAACGCAATGAATTTGTATTTTCAAAATGACACAATGGTCATTCGCAAGTATAGTTTACGTTTTATATGCAAAATCGACTTTACCAAAGTTAATATTCTTTGATAACACCATTATAATAGTATGTCAATCTAACTCAAAAAGTTTTAACATCTTCTTTTCATAGGTGGAATTAGTAAATTATGTTAAAAAAAGTGATTGGTACTTACCTACATAATACAGTAAGCAAACAAACTTTTGTTAGTGCCTTCTTCTTAGACTTTTTACTTTCTCGATAAAGTAATCGTGCTTTGTAAAAAATGTATGTATAGGTATAAGGTATAGTAAATAAGTAGCCATTACTACAAAGTAGGTGTCAGAAAGTAGTTCCTGCGTCATCATTTTATTCGTATGAAATGGGGATTTACGTCTATTAAACTAGCAGCACCAACTGGACAGAATCGAATTTAAACCTATTACATTATTTAGTACCTATTTTGTACTAATTTATACCACCAATCAAATTTTGTATTACATGCTGTAATAGAAAAAAACGTGGCGCTTTTGGCTTCATTAAGCTAGCAGGACACGTTAGAAAATGAAAAAATATATAAAAAAGGCAGAAACTAAAGGACTAAATTTGTACTAATTTGTACAATTAAAAAAATTTTTATGTTTAACCAAACTCTTTGAAACAACCCTAATTGAATATGTTATCATCAAGAGTAAAGTACCCATTTTTTTGTCAGAAGAAGCAATCACGACACATCTACATTTGCATATTAATTTAGGTTTCAGATATTCACTAACGAGATTTTGCACCTCATGCGTTTCTTTGAAAAATTACCCTCGCATACTATAAGCACAAAAGTAAAGTACACGTTTCCACAAGCAGAATCCGCCCGTGCAGGTACATTTACATCTCTTTATTTTGCACTTTCAAACATTTAATAACAAATTTTGAACCTAGTGTCATTCTTTGAAAAACCACCCCTGCTCACTATACGGCATAAGTAAAATCGTGTTTCCACAATTAGAATCAATCCGTACTGGTATGTTACCATCTTCTCAATTTGTATTGTTCAAATACGTAATAACAGAATTTAAACCCGTGCACTTCTTTAAAAACCCACCCCTGCTCACTATAAGGCATAAGAGTAAAGTACAGGTACCCTACCGGTACATTTGCATCTTTTATTTTGTACCCTTCAAATATTTAATAACAAATTTTATACCTAGTGCCCTTCTTTGAGAAAAACACCCTTGCTCACTATACGGCATAAGAGTGAAGTTCGCGTTTCCACAAGCAGAATCAATCCGCATTGGTACAGTCGCATTTCTTTAATTTTTACCTTTTAAATATTTAATAACGAATTTTGTACGTAGTGTCCTTCTTTGAAAATAACACCTGCTCACTATACGGCATAAGGGTAAAGTTCACGTTTCCACAAGCAGAATCAATCCGTACTGAGTACGTACCATCTTCTCCAACTTGTATCGTTCAAATACGTAATAACAGAATCTGTGCCCGTACCCTTCTTTAAAACCCACTCCTGCTCACTATAGGGCATAGGAATAAAGTACACGTTTCCAAAAGCAGAATCAATCCGTACCGGTACGTTGCATTCTTTATTTTGTATTTTTTAAATATTTAATAACAAATTTTAAACCTAGTGCCCTTCTTTGAAAAACCACCTCTACTCACTATACGGCACAAGAATAAAGTTCGCGTTCCGCAAACGAGAATCAATCCGCATTAATTTACAGTCATCCTATTTAATTTTTACCTTTTAAATATTTGATAACAGATTTTGTACGTAGTGCCCTTCTTTAAAAATACCCCTGCTCACTATACGGCATAAGGGTAAAGTTTACATTTCCACAAGTAGAATCAATCCGTGCTGGTACATTTACCATCTTCTCAATTTGTATTGTTCAATTACGTAATATGAATTTAAACCCGTGCCTTTTAAACTCACCCCTGTTCACTATAAGGCATAAGAGTAAAGTACACGTTTCCTGGCTAGAATCAATCCGTACCGGTACATTTGTATCTCTTTATTTTGTATCTTTCAAATATTTAATAACAAATTTAAACCTAGTGCCCTTCTTTGAAAAACCACCCCTGCTCACTATACGGCACAAGAATAAAGTTCGAATTTCCCGCAAGCAGGATCAATCCGCATTAGTACAATCGCATCTCTTTAATTTGTACTTTTAAAAATATTTAATAACAGATTTTGTACCTAGTGCCTAATAGACAAATACGTAATAACAGAATTTGCTTGCTCCGTGTCCTTCTTTAAAAAACCACCCTGCTATACGTATAAGAGTAAAGTAGGTACACGTTTCCACAAGCTGAATCAATCTGTCGGTACATTCGCATCTCTTTAATAAATTGTTACAATTCTCAGGGATTATTCTTAAGCACATCTCATATTCTTTTGGATCATGTAATGCAAGTTCAGAGAGAAGCAAAGCTGAACCTCCATGCGTCTCACTTCTTTGTAACTACTGTCGAACCCAAACCCTATTTTCGCCATATTCACACTCTTCAATTATACTCTCAAACCCATTACATAAAGAAAATCTCATCCTTTGAATAATTTTCGTAAAATTGTACCACGCTTTTCAAATTATCCTCTTCTCTTTTAATTTAACTGAACGTACCCATATTTTTGTATGTTTTAATTTAACTCCTTCTTGAATAAATGTAAACGTTTCACTTAAATACCTACTTAAATACTTGATTCCGAATTATTTGTACAAGTAAATCGAACAACAACTCGACGAACTTTGCTTTAAAGATAATGCAACGGAATAATTAGACACTAAATACAGTCCGCAGTACAAACACTGCAATTGCATCTGGACCGCATATACTATTTATTCTCTTAGCAGCTTGGATTATGTCGCTTTCATTTATAGAAAACATCTTGAAGAACATTAACACATTATCACTATTTAAATTTACACAGTAGATAGACAACATAATTTTTTGCAGTAAGTACTAGCATTTCTAACGGCACCAAAGCATTTAGAATTTCTGGTATGATCCTGAGTACCTAGTGATTATTATATAGGGTGGTAATATTAAAGGGGGTGATTGCCTAGGTCATTTATACAAAAGAGTTTCTATAAACAACAGCGTGTTGAAGTTTAATTTAAAAAAACTAGTAAAAATTAGACTTTTATTTTTTTAATTTTGGTTGATAAAATTGTTGGTTTGGTAAAATACTTGTTTTTGCCTTCGTAAACCCTTTGATTTTAAACGTTTTCTGGTAAGCAACATCAAGTTACTATGACTTATAATCGTCAGATGGCAAAACTATTTTTCGCATTTTCTGACTGCCTTCTCAGCTGAAAATTACCTTACTGTGGTGTTGGCCTAGAAATTCCCGTCTTTTGATAACAACCGTTTTTCTATAGCTCATTCCTGTGATCCAGAAAGTCAAACCTATGTCTGTAAACAAGCAAGTTTGCAAGTTAGTACGCTTGATAGCGCCTCACAAAAGCATCTAGAAAATTGATTTTTACAGTAAGTCTGGTCTACTACAAGAGAGCTGATTAGAAGTGG
>JALBCR010002028.1:0-5000 GCA_030710515.1 Abscondita cerata
CTTTGGGTATCTTAATATATATATCATCGTCAATTTTCCATTTAAAAAACTGAAGGAACATCAAGTTGAAGAATATTCCATCTTTTTTGAATAGCCACTGATAATGAAATGCGAATTTGGACAACTGGTGCATAAATGTTGAAAGATACATTTTTCTGAAAGCTTTTAGCTACCAACCGAGCTTTTTTGAGCCCGTCTGACTTGATGGTAAACACCCAGCATGTATAGATTGCTTTAACACCTTTTGGTAAAACAGCTGGCTTTCATGTATCGTGCTCATTTGGTGCCTTAATTTCTCTTTTTAACGCCTCTTTCCATTTGTCGCCAGAGTTGATAGCATCTTCCTAATTTGCTGGTGTTCCAGTGAACAAACAGTGGGCTAAGTAAACATCTTCACAGCTGATGGTCTCAGGTTTATTTTCATTGTACACAACAAATCGAGTATTTTTGGAGCACACTTAGTTCTGTTGTTTCTTCGAAGTGTAGCTGCTTCTTCAGTTTGACTGTTGTCTTCATTTGTAGGCTGGTCTTCCGCTTCAGGAATATTTATGTCATGTTCAATGTCTATAGGTAGTTGAGGGATACTGGATGTACATTCTTGACTCTGATATGTATAACCTCTTTCATTGAAAATGACGTCTCGTGAGATGATCACTTTATGTGTCCTGGGTACCCAGAGCCTGTAGCCATTACTGGCATACCCGACCATTATACATTCAACAGCTCTTTTTTCTAGTTTATCTTCTGGCACAGGTAACATATGCTCAAGCCTTAGAACCAAAAATTTGAGTTTCTTGTAGTCAACCTGACTTAAGAAAATATCTACAGGTACAGAATTTCCTTTCAAACCATTTATTTAGTGAATCTTGAACGGGCCAGCTACATCGCTATGAGTAACTTCACCGATGCTGTCTGTAAAAGGTTTTTTTTTGGCTTTACCTTAATTACAAGAACTGCACACTCCATAATCACTTGGAAGACTTAGCGATTTTAGACCTTGTGAATTCAAATGACGAAGTCTTTGATGCCACAGGATATCTTTATCAGGAGAGACAAAACAAGTTTCATTTGATGAAAGAAGTACTAGAATAAAATGTGCAACATACAAATTTTCCATTGCAAGGCACTCGATTTTCAAATCACTATTTGAAATCGTTGCACTTAAACCACCACTACTGAAGTTTATGTCATAACTTTTTGTGGTCATTCTTTTTACAGATAAAAGGTTATACCTAAAACCAAGTACAACTATAGCAGGCAACTTTATGCAAACTTGTTTACTGTCCTTAACATTTAACACCATTAAGCGAAGATAACCTTTTTTTTACCTGTCATAATAACACTATTGGCTATTTTTATATCCATTCTGACTCTAAGAGATTCAATATTCTCCATGTATTTTTCTAGATCTTCAGACACTCAATTATTTGTAGCACCACTATCCAAAACAAATTTCACTTGCTTGCCGTTGCTCTGCAGTTCGGATGTTAAGGCTTCATTTTCAATAGAATCGCCCGTTGCTATGAAATCAAATTTCTTTTCTTTTTCCTGTATGTCATCACTTTGCGCCAGGTTCGATTTTTCAGACTGTGTTGAAGTTGTTCTTCTCCTACTACATCCTCGACCACGGAAAACACGTAAACCTCGACTACGATAACTGTATGTAGTTCCACCACGATTTGCAGTATCATATTTTGCACTATCGTCACTTAACGAAGGACACACAATTTTGTAATGATTTTTGCGACTTTTACTATTATTGGCAGAAGTATAAAACGAATTTTGGCTGTCTCTGTTATCAAGATTACTGGAACTTTCCTTGTCTTTAAGCTATTGATCTCACAACCTCGTTTTCACATCAGAATATGTATACACTGTTTTGTCTTTGTTCATAATAGTCTCGATTGATGTAATGAGTATACATACATAAGTGAAAGAGGGGAGTCAGTGATTGAATACGCGATAGTGAACGAAGTCAGTTTAGAACGGAATTAGATCATCAACCTTTGGAAATAGTATTAAAGGAAGAAGAATGAGAAGAAAAAGAAGAGGTAAAAGTAAAATGGGGTATAAAAAAAATTTGGACGAAGGAGGGAATAGAAAGGCACAGAACAAATATGGAAGAACTTCATGACACAGAAGAAGAAGTAGAAAAAGCAATTAAAAAGGGTAGTGGAGATAATGGGAGAGGTAGTAGAAAAACAAAGATATAAGTAAGAAAAAAGAAAAGGGGGAAGAATAAAGAATTGTGGAATAGAGCATGTGAAGAGAAGAAGAAAAGAGTTAAGAAGGGTAGAAGAAGGAGGAAAAAGGAAAAAATAGGCATAGAGGAATTGAGGAGGTTAAAGAAAAACTTTAGAGAAGAATGTAAGAACAGAAAAGAAGAATACAAGACAGAATTCGAGGAAAACGTGAAGAATATAAAACGAAGGAGAAGCATGGGCGTTTGTGAACAAAAAGAAGAAACAGGGCAAAACTACAGTAACGAGGATAGATGAGAAGAAATTGATGGAACATTGCATAGAACTCTTAGAAGGGGAGAAACACAATAGAAAAGTATATACAAAGGAAAACGAAGAGAAAAGAATAAGAGACGGGAGATTCAAAAGAAGAAGTAGAAGGGTATTGAATAAAGTGAAGACTGGAAAAGCAGTAGGAACAAACGGAACACAGGAGAACAATGAAAGTACACAGGAGAAAAAATGAGAGAACGTTTAAGGATGATTTTTACAAAAATTTGGAGAGGAGAGGGATTTCCAAAAGAATGGAGGAAGTAATTATTTGGCCGATATACAAGGGAGGAGAAAGGAATGAAGTAAGAAATTATAGAGAGTACATATAACAAACATAGGGTACAAAATCTATGCACATATATTAAGAAGACGGCTGGAGGAGGAAATACAAGAAAAAAAAGGTAATACCAGATTGGAGCGAGTTTTAGGAAAGGAAGAAGGACAATGAATAACATATATATATACTAAAACAGATAATTAATAAAGAATTTGAGAAGAAGGGCGGGAAAGTGTATGCTTTGTTCTTGGATATAAAGGCGGCCTTCGACAACGTAAATAGAGAAATGCTATGGAAAAAACTCAGAAAGAAAAATGTAAGTGAAGATCTACTGGAAGAAATAAAAGAAATGTACAATGAAACGAAATGTAGGACGAAATGGAATGGAAAGTTAGGGGAAGAATTTTGGACGAAGAAGGGGCTTAGGCAGGGTTGCCCAATTAGTCCAAGTCTGTTTGCAATATATTTAGAAGATGTGGAAGATATGTAGAAGAATCAAAAGGAGGAGTAATAGGAAGGAGGAAGGTGTGGGTCTTGGCATATGAACGACTTGGTGTTGCTAGCAAAAGTGACAATGAAATGAGGAGAAGTGATAGAAGTTATGAAATCATATTTGGCCAAAAATGGATTAAAGGCGAATGTAAATAAATCTAAAATAATTATATTTACAAAGAAGGGCAATGAGGTATGAAGAAAATATAAATAAAAACAAGGAAAACGGAAATATTGTATGGTGTTGGAGAGAGTGAAGAAAAAAGGATAAGGCATGGACAAGAGGAAAGAAGAAGGTATTATGAGAGAAGAGGTGGAGAGGATAAGAATGAATGGAGGAGACATAGAAGAGGAAATAACAAGAAGAGATAAAGATGCAAATTCAGGAAAGAAGGGCAAAATAAAAGAAGGAAAATACAACGAAAGATATAAGGGAAATTATTACTGAACAGATACCGGTATATCTAAAAGCGAAAAAAAGGATGCAAGAGAAAAAGGTATTTGCAAGATTCAGGTGCGGGAATGAAGAAAACGAAAATAAGTATTGGTGGGAAGACAGAGAAGAAGGTGCAGAATGTGCGGGGAAGGATGGAAAAACGTAGAACATATGTTGAATGAATGTACGGAACTAAGAAGGGAAGATAGGGTGCGAAGAATGATACTAGGAGAAAGAGGGGAAGGAGAAGAATGGATGAAAGAGGTGTTAAAAAAGAAGAGAAAGGTTAAAGTTTAGTTAATGGTTTTGTAATTTTTTTTGATTTTTTGTTTTTTATTTTTTAAGAGGTATAAGTAAGAATTGAATCATTTGTTATCTATAAAGTAAACAAATAAAGAATATCTATCTATCTATCTATGATTAATGTAATGACTTTTTCGTATTGATCAGGCATGGTAAGAAGTAAATAGCAACTTTTGTCATTATCATATGTAGCTGTCTTGCTTACGCCATTCAATTCTTTGATGAGTCGCTCAAATGTCGTAAAATGGTCTTGCAATTCTCCCTCTACGAATTTCAACTTGAGGATTTTCCGCAATATGAACATCTTTGATAATGCACTTTTTCTATGAAAAATATTTTCAAGATTTGCGAACATTTCTCTTGCAGACTTAGTTTATATATTCGATATACTTATCCGATACCAACTGTGCTATTATATACCGAGCTTTGCTATCCATACGTTTGAAGGCGGTTAAATCGGCATCTTTTAATTTTTCATATTCGTCATCACGAATGTCTAGGGCAAGAAGTACTCCCTCATTTTTGTAAGAGTAAACATATCCTATACTTCCAAGATAATCTTTCAATTGTTGCACTATCACAGAATATTAGATTTACTATCTTTTGACTAATGACATATAAAAGAGGGATGCAGGGAAACAAGACATGAGGAAAAGGAATGGAAGTTACTACTAGGAGAGAAAGGGGAAGGAAAACAATGGATGAGGGAAGTGTTGGAGAGGAGGAAAGGGATGGAGGAGAGGAAAAGAAAAATACTGAAAGTTTAAAGAATAGAGGGATGGAAGGTTGAAGAAGAAAACAGGAATTAGTTGAATTATAATTTAATGAAATATTATGTTGTTTTTTGTTTATTTTTGATATGGTAAAGGGAAAAACCGAATCTTTTGTTATAGAAAAATTTTTTTAAGATAAAATAAATATTGAATTGACTAATGACGTCCCATAACTTGTCAAGTTATATTCTGTATGAGCAATAATG
>JALBCR010002028.1:10000-82027 GCA_030710515.1 Abscondita cerata
TTATACATAAAATACTCAAAACTTTATCAAAAATTTAAATTGACTAAATTTCGCTTAGCATTTTTGTGTAGGATAAAAATATTGAGTGACCCACGATCGAAAAAAGTGTACAATAGATAGATCAATAAAAAAAACTAATTAGAGTGGACTGTGAAAGTGAATTGTATAATTTGTTAAATTCCAAATGGATTTTGTTTAATTTTAATTTGAAATTCTTAGATCCCAATTTGAAAGTAAGAATCTCAAATTGAATTTGTACCTACTAAAGTGAAATTGATAAATTCCAATTGAAATCTCAATGAATGAAATTGAATTTGTTAGATCTAAAGTATGTAATAAGTGCGGGTAATAAGGCCCACCTAAGGATTTAAGTAATTTTTTCAAAAATTTGCACATATTTTGATACCTTTTTATTTTAGTTGAAGTTTGTAACCCTGTAATGGGCCTTATTTTACGTAGAACAGGTAATTAGGCTCATCTATTTAGGGTGTACAATCTGGACTAATAAAGATGTCCTCATCCTCAGGTGTAAGTCCAACGCAGTCCTCATGCACGCAGGTCAGACACTTGCCACATTGACGCATGTCACTAATGAAATTAGTTTTACACAACTTATAGAATCAAGCTGTCATCCACGTCTCTATTCACCGAATTTTGTTTTTGGATTTATTTCGTTTGAGGCTGCACATGGTTTTGAGATATTTCCAACGTCATTCCACGTTTGCAAAAAATCTCTGGTTACTTCCTGAGCCTTATCATTTAGAGCTTTCCTTTGAGCTGTTTTTGATGCTTTGGTATTTGGTGTTACTAAAACTTCTGAAAATGAATTAGTAGCGGGCTTGCTCTGACCTTACAAGTTTTTCTTCAACAAACTTAATAACTGTTTATCTTCCGATTTCCATTCTTCGACGTCTGAATATTTTCTGCTGGATTCAAACTCTAAGCTTTTTTCGAAATAGCCTCGGGTGGCGGCTCATAAATGATTTGTTCAATTCCCTCGCCGCTAACTTTCCATTTTGGTTCGATTTATTTGAAATTTTTCCTTTCTCGACAAAAGAGTAAAACATCTTCGTAGTGCTTTCGGAATCAACGGAAACCCCCTTTCTACAAATCGAATGATTTTTTCTTCCAACTCATTTTCTAGATGAGGAGTCAATACCGATGGATTTTCTAGTGATTTACAAGCTGTTCCAGATTGCACATGATTCCTCAATTTGCGACGGAGAATGCCACAATGTTGTGCGTTCTTTCAATAGTCTTAATGCCTCCTTCATGTTTTCTTCATTCCATTTAGCACGGATATCCAGACATCATTTACCCATTTTTCTTAAAACGAAAATAACTGTTGAAAAATATAATTTAGGAGTGACAAGAAGTAAGGCCCACACATAATTGTGAAAAGGCTATTGTACTGCAACTCGATTTTAATCTGGAAATGACAAATTGCGAGATTGGAGTTTTAGGTTTGGAGTTTATGGGTGTAGGTTTGGAAGTTTGATCTTTGTAAACTTCAATTCGTAAGCTTGAAACTAAAAAAGTACGATCTTTAAATAACCTTGGATATTGATTGAAGGTCAATGTCGTTGTCAAATTTTAACTGGAAATTTTTTCTTTCTAGAATCCGGTGTTAAACTAAAACTTTAGAATTTTAAAATTTACTATGACCTTTAAATGATCTTGAAACTGACCTGAAGGTCAACATGGTTAAGGTCGTTGTCACATTTAAGAATAACAATTTTTTTAAAGGTACCTTTACAACGTTTAGACTGCTAGATAAATGGCTACCACCCAATTTTTAAGCATTTGACCTCAAATAAACTTTATAAAGGTCATCAAAATAAACTTGTGAATATTATTTCAGACGTACAATTTTTCGCTCTTTCTAAATCCGGTGTTAAAAACTAGAGGTTCCTATTTAAAAAAAATCGAGTTGACCTTAAAAATCATCAGAGTAACTTCGAAACACAAACTTCGATTCTACTACGATGCGATACCAACGACAGTCATGAAGCAAGTAAACAACTTGAGTTAAATCGACTGTAGAGCCATTTACATGCCGTGACAATTTTTTGGCAAATTTTATTCATATGCGTTGTGTATCTTTCCAAATTTTTCAATCAAGGCTATGAAAATGACAACCACGAACTTACTCCAAACTATACTTCAAATATTGAAGGAGAAATAAATGTTATTACCTATAGTATATGTATATATATATATATAAACGATAAGTTTCTGCGACATCTAGTGTCGACTCGTGAAAGCGTTCACGTACGTAAATGTAAGCAACTTTTGCCGACAGGTATGTAAAGCTGTTACATAGTCAATCCTTCAATAATTATAGCCAACATAACAGTTGGCAAATATAAAATTTCAAATCGCTTGCAGTAAAGTACGCAAGTGGTTGTACAATAGCAAACAATTACATACCTGTCGGCAAAGTTGCTTATATATATATATATATATATATATATATATATGAAAAGTTTTTCGACATCTAGTGTCGACTCCGTGAAAGCGTTCACGTATTTAAATGTTAGTATCTTTGCCGACAGGTATGTAAAGTTTTACATACCTGTCGGCAAAGTTGCTAATATATATATATATATATATATATATATATATATATATATATATATATAAAATATAAAATACTGAGAAAAACTCGTGAACGTTTCATTTATTAATTTTATCTTAGGAACATAAGTGTAATGAGTAACATATTAAAAAATAGGTGTAATTATAATAATATTAAGTTTAGAAACATATTTGTAAAGGTAGGTACAATTTAATAATAGAGTATATATTTATCTATGGTGCAATTATTATATTAACAGTGACATTGCTTGAATCCTTGGTATAAATTGTAATTCCTGGAGTATTTTGAACATTAATAACATCATTAGATACTTCCAAAGAAGAAACATTAGATATTTGAGCGATTGGCTCTTTATTCGCTGGACAAGAAGAGGAGCAAGTACCTTGTTCAACCGATATCAGTCGTGGAGTTGGAGGATTAGGGCTAGAGTTTGACAACATCTGTGTTACATCTAGTTTCTTTTTCATAGAAGTATCGATGTTGCTTTCTGCTACAGTAGAACTTTTCCACCCTCTATGCCTCTTAATGGTTATTAAATCCGTTTGAAAACAATACTACAAAACCAATTTTTCTCAAAAAAATGAGAATATCTCAAAAACTATTGATTTTTTATATAGGTTGTGCTACATAAAAGTAACTCAGATTTTAGCGTAGAATCCAAATATACAAAAAAAATATATCATTCCATTTAAAATAAGAAAGTTTGTAGCAACTTCCGGTGTAACCGGAAGTGCTAGAAGATCTGAAATATTTTAATTAAATAGAACTTTTCGAGCAATCCCCTATTCCAAATTTTTAAACAAATATTTCAACGGGAAGTCCATAAACTTCTAATGAACGTGTTAGCTGAATCACCCGGTATATATTGAAAAAGAAGTGCAACAAGAAGAATTTTCGTCGCACGAAGACAACATTAGCACCGAGTGAAAGGACCAAGCAATGAAAGAGAAAAAATGTGGTTTTCAGTGAACAAAGCATTTTCTTTATATCATTTCATATAAATTAAATGTATATGGAGGTTTGTTTGCTACCGAAGAATTTCCACGCTTACGAAACGTTTTTGAATATCAATAACGACGTAAACCAGTGACGTCAAAATATTTAAAAAATCTATTTTAATACATAAAAATGGTTTCAAAAGTTAGTTAGTGAACAACAAAAAATTGTTGCCATGTCCAGTACGGTTTTTTTATTTTTCAAAAAATATCATAAAAATATTTTGTACATAACTTTTGGATCAATAATCGTCGAGATGTTAATATAATATTTGCCCTACAAAAGGTGGAGTAATAGTATTTTGTGTCGCTAGGGCAGGAAGCAGGCATTTGCAGATCGCGGATACCTGTTGTTACAGTGGGGGCAGCAAGCACATGAGGTTTGCAAATTCCTCTCTGCCCGTGTGACATACAATAGTTTTTCGCCTACCGTTCAATATTTAAAATAATAGCTACTTAAAAAATATTTATTATTGAGAAAGTGTCAGATCCGCAACAAAATTGTAACTGCACCTACTTGATATTTTTGAAAATTGATTGTTTTAAACGCAGACGGTAAAATAGAGAACTTGTCGCAATACGTGCTAGCAATTTTTGATCAGAAATGTAAGAATTATGTTTAAATTAGGTTTATTTTTCTAATCTTAGTCTTTAGAATCAGTCAAAGATAAACAAAAATACATTTTGACATATTTTCTTGTCTCCCTAATTAAATTAACTGAGGAAAGTGACTATGTAAATCGGATATGCCATAAGAGGGCACCAAAACTCTACTTTTGGCTCGCAAACCGGGTCATTACTAATGTACTTTCGATTTAAATAGAACACAAAATTACCTACATTTTACAAGCGACGGAAAGAAATATTTACAAAATATGTTGAACTGTATCTTAAACTTAGTGCCACCATTGCACGAAAATTAAATTTTATTCTTTTTTAGAAAAAACACAACACAAAATACTATTTTTATTAAAAAAAAAAAAAAAAAAAAAAAAAAAAAAAAAAAAAAAAAAAACATAATTATTTTTTATTATTTTATTTAAAATAAAAAAAAAAAAAAATTAAATAAAAAAAAACCACAAAAAAAAAAAAAGTTTAATTTTGCTTCGCTGCCACCGACAAAGGGCGCTGCAAGGTTTCATGCATTTAGGACATATCACGAAGTTCAAAAAATGGTCCGTTTTTTATAAACTTTTGTTAATTAAAAAACAACCTCCAACAAACAAAAAAAACCCTTTAAGAAAAGATAAATTTAAAAATTGATGAAGGTGGCAATAATAGAATCGTGCTGTCAGTTGTCAGTTATCTGTATATTTTGTTTGTAGATTAGAGGTTCGGAAACGATTTGCGCGACACATGCAACTTGCATTTTAAACTTTAACCAATTTTAAACTTTTTTTATTCGAAAATCTAGTGCGGGACATGATGAGGAATCTAATTATTTTTGTTTATTATAATGGAGTTACAATTGGCTGTATTTTTGTAGTACATTGCCCTTCTGGCATGTATGGGAGGAGTTCTTGGAAGAAGTCTATAGCTGCCATGAGTCTCTTTTACGGTAATGAAAATGATCAATCCATAAATGAAAGACAAACAGAAAAATTGAAATTGTTCCTCCGTTGTAATTCTTTGAACTCTTTTGTTGATCATTACAGTAATTCATCATACCACAATCGCTATTGAACGACGTCGTTCAGTGTTATAGAATACGGGCCATGGTATGGCATTAATAAAACTTCCAAAAGACTGGGGCTGGAGATATGACACCAATGGGCAAACTTCCATAACAACTACAGAGATAGTAGCACCTCAGGCACTTTTAAATATAAATTTTAAATATTATTTCACACTGCAAAAAAGGATACAGCAAAGCATGTAGCTGCAGAAAAGCTCGACTAAAATGCTCTGTTGTGTGTGGATTTTGAAGTAGTCAGTCATGCAAAAATGCAGTAAAAATAAAAGCCAACATTCTTAGAATCACAGGCAATGAGACATAAACTACCAGCGAGGATGATGAACAGGAACCTACCAGAGCTATCAAAACAGATTAAAAAATAATTTTTATACATTTTTTAATCTAAATGTAACTAAATTGATGATTTTTGTAATTTTTTTGTTTTTGTCACCGCTTAAAACTTTTTATCTATAGAGCGTACAAACTAAATGTGTAAGTAAGGATATTTGTCTTCCTTATTGCTTGTTACATTTCAAATTTGATTTTAAAAATTTTTATTCATAGGCCCACTCTCAATTGTGAGACGATATTTAAGAAAATGAATTTTGGTATGTACCTATTCTCAATTCAAAATGGCGGATCACACCTCTTTCAAATAAAATAAAATGCATTGTGGTAGTTTTAAAATCAGTAAATTATTTCAATTATAGATTTACGGTTGTGCTTAATTGTAATAAAACTACAAACATACTCATAAGCGAAGTACTGACAATTTCTTTAATTTTTTAATACATACAGTGAGGACGAAAAGTCAGCCCCCCCCCTTAACTTTTGTCCATTTTTATTTAAAAAGCTTAAATTAACACAGTGTACACAAAAAATTGAGTTCTTTCATATGGTACTCATTACAAATGTGACAGCTCAAAATTGTTTGAGTAGGCTTCATAACCTCAAAAATCTTAAATTAGAGTAGGGTCGAGTGGGGTCTCAAACGAAAGCTTATTTAAATTTGCATACAGCTATGGGGTTTAAAAGCAAAATAATTAACTTATCGCTAGCTGGCAACAAGAAAACTTTAAAGAGTTTTCGGCTTAGTAAATTAAATAAGCAGGCTTGCTCCTATTCCATATCCATGGCAACATTGGTAACCATATGAACGGTCAATATTTAAGACAGCTTAGTTTGAGAAGTACATATTTAAACGTAGTTTAAAACGTCAAACAAGTATCATTCGTATCTTGTTATTAGAATTCTTAACTATGCAAAGAGAATTAATAGAAAAGTTGAAGCCATTATAATCTTCGGAGAAGCAAATCGAAATTTTCATCAGGCAGTCCGCTTGTATAATGCTAGGTTTCCTGACCGTCAAATCGATCGCAGATATTACAGGAAACTATTGTCAAAATTCATGGAATCTGGTAGCGTTTCGCATAAAAACGTTCAGGTCGTCCTTCTATTTTCGAAGAATTGCAATTGAATATTTTGGCGAGTGCTGTTGAAAAATCCCACTGCTACCACAAATTCTATTGCGGAGCAGCAAGGTAGTTGTAAGAGTACAGTTAAAAAGTATTTAAAAAAAACAAGTTTCATGCGTACAAACTTAAATTTGTACATGAAATTAATGAAGATGATCCTGACAGACGAATGGAGTTTTGCGAACAGATAATAAATAACATAAGAGAAGAACCTGATTATTTGGGCCGCATATGTTTTTCTGATGAATGTACATTTTTTCTAAATGGAGAAGTTAACAGGCAAAATGTGAGGTACTGGTCGGACACTAATCCTCATCAGTTTAGGGTTACTAGCACTCAGTACCCTCAAAAGGTGAATGTTTGGTGTGGGATAATGGGGGACATATCATTGGTCCGTATTTTCTGGAAGGAAATTTGACTGGGGAAATTTATCTCCAATTATTAGAAAGGCAAATATTTCCAAGAATACAAGAAATCGCTCAAGAAAATCCAGAATTCCATAGAGTAACTAGATATCAACATGGTTAATTTATTATTTTTTTTAGGATATTATCTTTCAACAGGATGGAGCTCCTGCTCATTATTATTTAAATGTAAGAGACTATCTCGATAATAATTTTCCAAACCGGTGGATTGGTCGAAGAGGTTTTTAGAGTGGCCTGCCCGATCACCCGATTTAACCCCATTAGATTTTTTATGGGGTTATTTAAAGTCAAAATTTACAAAACTGTAGTGCAAACAATAGAAGAGTTGCGTTTTAGAATAACTGATCAATGCAGACAAATTAATGATGAAGTTTTAAGGAATGTACGTAGAGAAACTGAAGAAAGGTTGTATCATTGTCTTGGAGTCGCAGGCGGTCGCTTCGAGCATCTGCTTTAATAATAGTTTTCTGATGTCAAACTTACTTTTTTGTTCTGTTTAAAGTAGTTTCCATAGAAACAACAATAATATTACTTGACACTAATGCTTTTACCGGCATGGCGTTTTTTCATTTTATTTTAAAGCGTTTTAAGATTTTACTCCAAAACTTCACAGTTGTATGCAAATTTAAATAAGCTTTCGTTTGAGACCCCACTCGACCCCTACTCTAATTTAAGATTTTTGACGTTATGAAACCTACCCAAACAATTTTGAGCTGTCACATTTGTAATGAGTACCATATGAAAGAACTCAATTTTTTGTACACTGTGTTAATTTGAGCTTTTTAAATTAAAATGGACAAAAGTTAAGGGGGGGGGCTGACTTTTCGTCCTCACTGTATATAAAGTTAAATGATGTATTGAACAAACTTATTTAACCTACTTAGAAATAGTTTAGTTGAACGATTAAAAACTTATTGAATATTATTGAAAACAGATCCGTATTGTAGACGATACGAAAAGAGAACTTCTTTCTGTACTGTTTTAGGGATTATATAAATCTTATCAAAGCTGCTTATTTATTAAAACAAATTTAGAGTAAATACCAACAAAATAGAAAAAATAGATAGTATGAAAAACATGTCACAACTTCAGTAGAGTCTGCAAACTTTGTCTTCGTGCTACAAGAAGTCATTTTGTGACACTATTGCTAAGAATATATCGATTTACTGATTTTGTTTTTGTACGATTTTTGCCACTATTACTAACGGGTGTTCATATAATAAGCTGGGTTGGATAGGATTTGAAATTTGACATTACTGTTAGTTTTTTAACGAAGTATTCAGCTGATACAATTTAGGTTAGAATTCTGACAATTTTTAGGTTATTTTATGTCACGTTCTAACAAGGCATTTCAATGCGCTGTCAAAGACCTTTAAAAATGGCTACTGTAGGGCAAACTTACGTATAATTAGATGGATTTTATCATTGAGTTATAGGATTTTAATATAGTTTATGCGTTTAATTGATTTGTAATGTACCATAATTGCAGCATTTGGTTGTCTAGTTAACTGTTGCAGTAGAGGAAATCGTAATCGTGTTAAGTTTTTTAGAATCCATGTTATTTGTAATTTTAAGCATAAATTGAGTTAAAATACTCTTTCACAGATTCTATAACTAACTTAATTAAAACAACCACTAAACGTACAAAAAAACAACAGAAATTACACACATTCTAATTAAAACAAAGATTTGTTTGCCCTACAGACGCCATTTTGTCAAAAGCGTTGAAATGCCTTATGCAGAGTTTCACACCACTACACTTATTCTGCTGTACTTTAGTGTACACTCAAAAAACAATGAAATTAGTTTAATTTCACAGCCTGCCCACCATAGTTATTTATTTGAACAATCGTAATATGACTTATTATTAAAAATATTTTCTGGGAAGCGACTGCAACATCTCTATGCATTACATTTAAAGCAGAAATTTAGACAAAATGTAATTCATTCTGATCGTTTAAAAGGTGTTTGCTATTTTATAAAAAGTAAATTAAAACATTTCCGCTGCTACTTATTTGCGAAATAATATTGCGCAAACAGCGACGTTCTGTTCCATACACTCAAGAATTTCAAGAACAACAAATTGTAATTACATGATTAAATTATTCTATCGACGTAAATATTATTCTCGGGAAAATTTAATATTCTAAAGTTTGTTTACCATTTGACTTTATAATTTAGATTTCAATAACAAAGAGTATATGTACGTTAATTCACATTCTCAGGTTGGAAAATCGATGGAAAACGCGTAAGCCTTCAACTTCCGATTTTAGTATTGATTACGCACACGAATTGGCTCTATTTGTATGGGACAACAATAAAGGTCCCACACTCAAGCATGAACCATCTTTTTGTATTAGCGAGAAAACTTACTGCACGAGTTTTCCAACACCTTTCAAAGTTTGCGTAAGTTGAAAATTTTTGTTTTTGTTTATTGTTTAACTTTATTTACAGGACTCGTTAGTGCCGAAATCTTCCATATATTTTGCTGTGAAAACTTACGAAAAGTTCCATAAAGATCGAGTGCGGGTTGTTAAAAAGACTTGGGGAAAGTATGCCGAAGTTATTGGTTTTTTCAGTAATGTTGAAGGTAAATGAAAATATTTGATAATGTGGAAAATAATTGCGTTGTCTACAGATCACTCCGTACCCACCATACCTGTGGATGTTCCTAACACTGAACAAGGACATTGCGAAAAAACTCTGTCTATCTTAAAATACGTGGCTGAACACATTAGAAACCTACCCAAGGTGAATTGGGTTGTACTAGCAGACGATGATACTATTTTAAGGTATAGTGTTGTTTTCGTTGAAATTTGGAAATTACATAAAAACTTGTAGCGTTACTAGAATTCGAAATCTTTTATCATGTTACGATAAAGATAGTTTGACCGCAATCGGTGAGCGTTACGGATACAACGTCTATAATGAAAATGGCTACAATTACATCACAGGAGGAGGTGGAATTGTTTTCACCGCTGCGCTACTAAAAAAATTGATATGGTCAAAAATCTGCAAGTGTCCGACTTTATCAAGTCCCGACGATATGTTTCTAGGTGTTTGTTTCAGTCGTCTGAAAGCCGACATCACACACTCCTCCCTTTTCCATCAGGTAAAATTTGTTACTTATCTAAGCAAAAATTATGCTATTACTCAACATGTTAAAGAATTTAGAAAAAATGATAAATAAAAAAATGAATTAGGTTTATATTGTGGCGATATGACCTAATTAGCCAACAGAAGCAGAAGGTATGGAAACTCAATATTGATATTGAGCCAATTTTTAGAAAGTCGCGTTTTTAAGGTACATAATTAACCGACTGTAAAATTAAATGGAGGTAAAAGCACCAGACTTAAGTCTGTAGAACATATGGAATCAAAGTAAGGGGCGACGGTGCGTTTGAGACTGCCAAAGAAGAACTCATTAGAGTCTCAGCGCCTCCCACTCAAAAAAAAAGTCGGGAATCGTAGATCTTCACAATTTTACTGGCACTGTTTTTTTGAATGTATTGATTTGCTCTATTTACTATACAGATTGTTCTTGACATTTCCACTTTTCTTATATTCTATTCTTGGTAGCGTTGTTAATGCAATCATCATTGTAAGTGATACTGTAGGGTGGGCATCTTTATGTGTAAGAAAAAGTAATAAAGTGGTGCGAGGGTTCTAACTTTTTTGTGCACAGTCCATGCACGCACTAGGGCATGACACTTTCGTTCAGGAGCAAACTTCTGCGAACAGGAATTCTCAACTGATTTCCGAGGTATGACAAAGAAAGAAATATCAGAAGTTAACTGAACTTATCACATTTCCCATCGATCTAGCACGCATTATACAAACATTCAGTTTAAGAAATTGACCACCAAACTTTTGAGCCACTATTCAAAAAATATTATCAATCCTGCAATTTGAGAAACGATCGTGCTACATAAATGCAGTTAGAGACAACCGCCAACTTTTCCCGCGCACAATTGCTACATAATGGTTGCATTATATTGGGTCTGAATTTGGGTCTTGCGAAAGTAATACATCAATCATTGGAGCCGAATACTTGCAAGACGTACCTACAACTTTTTGTGAGTATTGGCAAATATGATTTGATACAAATTACTATTGTCAAAGGATAATACGCCTTATGATACAGACTGCCAAGACTTATGTTGTTTACTATGTAATGAGATGTTTGGCCCTAGATGATTTGTCGCAAGTCAAACACTGGTTTACAGAAATATTTTCTGGATTGGCATCTCTAATAGCAGTTACATAATATCCGTATGGCTTCAATCAGCGAATGCTCTGATTCAATAATCGTCGAAACGCATTTATCGATTTATAGATAATTAATCTATCAAGGCTTCTTGAAATTAGGATGTGACAGTCGCATCTTTTAATAAGTCTTGATAAAGCCCGCATAGGTCAAGCAAACGTCGGCAAATTGAAACAGGGTAGTGGTCTTTGATTACATCCTCCACCTAAAGGAATTCTAATAAGAATAATTACCTATAACTACAATTATAGATAATTTAATAAGTTTAACTCAATTACATTTATTTGATTTCCAACAGGTACACAGGTAAAAATTAGCAACTAGTGATTGTAGGCGTATTGGTTTGATAAATAAAATTTAAAATACTTACAATGCTTGATAATGAATTGGTTTCTCACACATAACACTTTCTTAGTACAATTATTATTTCGTAAGTTAGGCGGCATTTTCATCCGCACTGCTCGTAAATAAACACTTCTTTACTCCTAAGGACCTCAAGGCGAAATTGGGTACCTGTTGTCATTAATCGTAAATCTGTCGAATATTTCAAGAACCAACCGTAGAAAGGATTAGTGGGAGCTTTGATCCGGACCCTTATAAACTCGTATCTCTGACTAAAGGAATGTTAAAAGAATTCCACCAAATGTGACTAAAACTAAGGTTGTTCTTAATAATGCGTCACAATGCCATCAACCTTCGGAATATGTTTCGAACACCAGAGTTCCATCACCAATACTAAAACCAAACGTGTCAAAATGGTAGTTTTGTCAACGTCTCAGTATAATAAGTTGAAGCATTTGGGCGAAGACTAGAAAATCAAAAAAAAAAAATAAAATTTGATAATACAAACATTATGTATAGAGGATGAGAGATGCAGTGACATCATACTCGGTTTCAACCGTGCTGATTAAATGAAAGCTATGCCAAATGGAAGTAGAAAAGTACTAATTTATTTTATTTATTATTATTAAATTTACTTCTTGTATTTTTCACACGCAAAGAGTAACTGGAGGAGCAATATGCCTAAACGCTACTTCAGAAAGGCCAGAAACAGTACCGATAGAAATGGGTAAACGTAAATGTAGAATTGTCAATAAGTAAAAAAGACACTTTACTTGACTCTAGACTAATGACAAACAAATGAAAAAGAAGATGAGTTTGTTGTAGTTTGTTTTGTGTAGTATTGTGTTAGTATGAGGGAAAGTGATGTTGTACGTAAATTATGCAATCATACGGAACATACACCTGTAGACCAGGAGGATCAGCTTCAATTTGTTTTTAGTAAATCAGAATTTGCACTGGGAATGTCCGCTATCACAGACAGGAGAGTTTTTTAAATAAAAAAATTTTTAACGATTCATTTCTAACTTGCCGTACATGAAAGATTCCGGTACGAACTTCTTAACACTGTGATGTGTTCTGTTACATTCTGCTGTACATTGATTGACAATAATCAACCAAAGTCATATATCTTGCAACGAAATGCACTAATTTTTGGTTCAATTTTTCATTTAACCGATTTGATTTAGGGCATCGATGTAAAAAGCTGTGTAAAATTCAGCTTATGAAGTTTTTCTCTAAGCCCTTCATTGGTTCGTACTTTGATTCCAAATTTTCTAGTTACTCAAAGTTACTGGGATTCTGTTATGATAATCTTGTCTAATGTTCATTCTTGAACGTCTTCCATCTTCCTTCTTAAAAGTTAAAAGCACCGTAGATTCTTTAGTTACATCTCCCTCAGACAATTATTTACTTGAGAATAAGTCTCTTCTTCATCTTTAATAGTACAGCGATATGGTTGTTTTGATGTATATCTGATTTCTAAAATGTCCATTTAACGTTCATGATTCTTAACTTGTTCAACATCATATTTATCTACGAAAAGTATAGTATGCAACGCGTGGAACAATTTTTTGCCCGACTTTTCCCACTTGTTGCACAATATAGGTACTGCTAATTATGTTTAGGTTCATTCGCAATTTTAGAATAAACAATATATTTGGGACCGCTATAGTATATTCCTGTAACTTCATTTTTGTTCAATGTGACATGTAATCTAATTATTGTTGTGTTTTTTTTTATCTTGGCTAATTTGGTCTAAAACTACACTTCAAATAAATTTATTGCAAATTACCAACAAATGTTGTGAAGAAAATTGTTTCATATTGTGTTATAAGTGCTGGTACAGCATTTGATCCATGATAATCTTAAGGTTTTAGGCACGACCTATGGATTACGCACCTGAGTACTTACAAAATCAACCAGTGGTATCTTTCCACAAGCATTGGATGATAGATCCGCTTCATACTTACGCAAAGTGGTTTGCTGACGCGGACGCTTCAGTCAACACTTTGCTGCACGCCGAACTTTAAATCATTTATAAGTACGTGATATTATTGTTAATTATAAGTTATTTTATGTATGTTAGTGAAATAATATATATAAATAATATAATATACGCTTTTTATATCGCTTTGTTTTACGATCAAATTAGATCACGCAATAATTCTCTAATTTCATTGCATATATTATGGGCCACTGAGATGGGTTGTATCGCAACCCAATCAATTAATAATTAATTGTTGAAATTGAATCCAAATTCACCTTTTTAAATTATTAATCAATCCGTAATTATTCATAAGATGTTCTGGGTATACGTAACTTATAGACGCTTAATTACCTCATAACGCAATGAAGCTTCTAATATTCTTCGTTTTACTGCAAGCGTTGCAAGTAACGTCGAAGAAAAATGTTGGGTAGGTAATCCCAAACATCATCTTAAACTGAAAAACGTCATCGCGTTTTTAGGATAACTAAATTCCTAGACGAGTTTCAAGACGAAAATTATTTGAGTACTTTAATTCTCCAAATCCTTACAATTGCGAAAACGACATGCGTTGTAATATTTTGCGATGTAACGTACCATCAAATCTTACAACACGTTTTATTGAACTCGCCGGGAATAATGGCTTATTTCATGGTATGAAAAATATCTTAAAAAGTAATTGCACTGTTGCGCAGATTATTGTAGATTCGTCTGAAGACTTTTTGTCGTTTAACGAAGACACTCATGCTATTTTAGAAGCAGCGAATGACGACGGTTGCGAATTTTATGTGATTGTTTTGGCCAATGGTACTCAAGCAACTGAACTATTAGTCTTTGGAGAAAGGTATTTTTTTACACTTATGGCGATGATAGGTATTTACAAAAATGTTGTAGAACACGTAGTTTAAACACACGTGGAAAATTATTGATCTTACATAGTTACGACCTTTTTCACAAAGACGTTACTTACCTATGGCAACGTATAATCAACGTAATATTTGTTAGAGAATACAAAGGTTTTAAAAAACTGGCTAGCAACCGAAAATCAGTGCCTTGGTTTGAACTTTCTACCGTGCCGTACCCTTATCCTATTCCTAACGTCATGGTGCTTAAAAGGGTAGATATTTGGAGGGAATCTAAATTTCGCAAAGGTAAGTAAGTAGTAGTTGTATAAACGAAAGTTATAACTGCTCTAATTTCTGTTAAATGAGAGAGAAACTGATTGAAGCTTCTATAAGAGTTTAAAAAAGGGGCACTTATTTTTGGATAGAACGATGGATGAAAAACTGATAAGGAAACAATATTTAAAGAAGTTACATAATACATAATTAAAATATTAGTCCAGCCGAATCAAGCCCAATTAATCGTATCATTCGTTCCTTTTCTTTGTTATTCAATCCACTCGTCTATAAGAGAGTATAGCCTCAATTTTATGATTTTTTCAATTTTAATATGCACAACACGCGTCCAAACGCCAACAGTAAATAATAAAAAAAACAAGCACAAAACTAGAAAAACATGGTAGGAAAGATTTTGAAAAATCAAAATTATAGACAAAAACGAAAATGACAACAACTTGACCCATGTTAAGTACAGACATATGTATGTTTATCTACTTTTTATTATGAAACATTAAGATTTTTGCGTGTAACCTGTTCTAACCGATTTTGCAATAAAACAGTTGCGTTTTTACGATCAGCGGTTGATTTGTTTTGGCAAGAAAATTTAGGTATTATATTGTAAACTGACCACATTTAACCTCTTCGTCATGAGTAGATTCACATATAATGTATACATGATTTACACTAAAAACGCAAAAGTGCGTGCTACATGAGGTACATGATTTACTTGATGTGATGCGAATTCACAGTGTTACGCTTCCTTATTTGTCAGCATATTGATGAAATGCTGATGTGATGTGTGTGTTTGTATTGTCTCCATTCAGCTTTCTTGAGAAATTATTTCTGGTAGCAACATCAAGTTGCTACCAACTTATAATCGTCCAGATGGCAAAACCACTTTTTCGTATTTTCTGACCTAACCATCCACCCAACTGAAAAATACCTCACTGTACGATTGTTGGCCTCGGAATTCCACGTCTTTTGGTAAAAACTGTTTTTCAATAGCTCATTCCTGTGATCCAGAAAGTCTGAAAAACCTACGTCTGTAAACAAGCAAGCCTGCAAGTAAGTACGCGCGATAGCGCCTCACAGGAAGCATCTAGAACCTTGATTTTTCAGAGTAAGTCTGGTCTACTACAAGGAAGAGCTAATTAGAAATTGGGCATGGTACGACGCCCTCTTCCTGTCCCAACCCCACCACAATCATGTCCAAAACAGGTTTTTGGAAGCAAATTATTACCTCACAATTCAATTTTTGTGCTCCATGACTCAAACCAATGTTGTTCGCCATGACAACTCGCATCTTTTGGTACCGGTCGCATGGTACCTGCACTACCAGCACATGGTGGATAACAAATTTTCTCTTCATTTTTCTGGTAGCAACATCAAGTTGCTACCAACTTATAATCGTCCAGATGGCAAAACCACTTTTTTGCATTTTCTGACCTAACCATTCACCCAACTAAAAAATACCTCGGTGTACGATTGTTGGCTTCGGAATTCCACGTCTTTTGGTAAAATTCGCTTTTCGATAGCTCATTCCTGTGATCCAGAAAGTCGGAAAAACCTATGTCTGGTAACAAGCAAGCAAACAATCCTGCAAGTAAGTACGCGCGACAGCGTCTACTACTACAAGGAAGAGCTGATTAGAAATTGGGCATGGTACGACGCACTCTTCTTGTTCCAACCCCACCACAATCATGTCAAAAAAACAGGTTTTTGGAATTTGGTTTTCAAAATTTTTTCCAATTTTTTTTATTTTATTTTCTTACATGTTGCTACCAGCCCAGAAAGGTGTCAGCCCTTTCTACTAGTTTTCTTATGCGAATGTTAAGGTGTTGCTAAGACCATTGTATAAATTAAATGTTTTGCTCTTGTCTGTGGCTATTCACATATGAATAAGAGTGGTGGTATGCGGTAGTCCTCTGCCTCTTTTAGTTGCAGTTAAATCATTGGCATTTGCCTAATTCGTCCATGAAGACATTTCAAGTCACTGAGTAGAGTTTCGTCACCAGAAACTCATTCACGGTAATCTTACCATCATTTATACCCACATTTTCATTTTGAAAAATTCCACACCTACTACTAATCTATATTAATATGTGATTACGTGTTTGTCTGTCAGTCTGCTTGTTTCTTTGTTACTTATGGTCGCCCAAACGTACTGTAACATAGGCTATTCTGCATTTCTTCCTGACCTCTCTGAGCGGAACTACAAGCAAAAGTAGACCTAAATGAGTCTACGTAAAATGCGGGAAACGCCGGATATCCATGCTAGTTCTTCATAAAATTAAGTTCAGTTCAGTTCAGCGGTATGTCTAAATTAGTCATTAACATTTATTCATATGCTCCTTTTTCGTTGTAGTAGGACTTAAGTGGATTAATGACTTCTATATTTTTGGAATGATTATAATATAATGATCATTCAGAAACCGATTCAAGAGAAAGTGATAGCGACGGAAATTAATCATTAAAGGAATAAAAATCTCACCAACGTGCATTCATGCTACAATTACCAAGAAAATTTCCCTCACCAGAACTTATTGCTGCCTCCAAACTCGTGCTAACTTCCTTTGCACAACTGTCGCATTTATACATTGAACAATCTTGTCGGCTACTTCCAAAATTTTACTTTGCAACTTTATTGACACACTAAAGAACGGACTTAAAAAAACTGCGATGTTTCCTTATCTCTCATCTCTGATTGTACCTAAAACATCCTCAATATTTTGTTTTTGTTGCTATTATGTACAGCTCAATAAAACACGCTTGATTTGGTAACAAAACTTTAAAATATGATTTTTTTTGACAAAGGTGCAGAATTATTTAGAGACAAAACCTCAGATCTAAAAAATCAAACAATGAAAGTAATAACTTTTGAACACATTCCCGCTACCGTAAGAATAAAAGATCCAAAACGTGATACATTCCAAACTGTCATTACATCGAAAAGCAGCGCATTTTCAGGAATCGAAATCGAGGTTTGTATTTACTTAATACAATAGCAAGCTAATATTGATATGTATTAGATTCTTTATGCGCTTTCCAAAGCGTTACATTTTGTGCCCGAATTATACGAAAGTGAAAATGCTTATTTGGAATTGTGGGGAGAAGAATTACCAAACGGTGAGTACACCGGTTTAATCCGCGAAATCGTAAACAACAGCGCAGACATCGCTTTGGGAGATTTGCACTATACTCAATACTTTTTAAAACATATGGATCTATCTATACCCTACAACACCGAATGTCTCACTTTTCTTACTCCAGAATCTCTAACTAATAATTCTTGGAAGACGCTTATACTACCATTTAGGTAATCATGGAGTAACGAATTTCTAAATTACTACTAATATATTTTAGGGCTCCACTGTGGCTACTGATTTTAATGTCTTTGATGCTAATCGCATTCCTATTTCACGGGCTATCAAAATTTCACGATGGAGTAAACACTAAACTATTCAAGAACATCAAACAGCGTAAAATTTCCTTAAAACTTAAAATTGAAGAAGTGGAAGTAGTCAGAATTGGTCAAAAACTCTGCCCAAACGCTAAATATAGTTTAATGAAGAAAAAATACGAGTTGCCTAAGTTAGAAGGCGAACCAGTAGGGTTGTACTTATTTAGAGGTATTGGCAACAGTTTCTTGTACACTTACGGCATGCTTTTAGTTATCTCGTTACCTAAATTACCGTCAGGATGGTCAATTCGGATGCTTACCGGTTGCTACTGGATGTATTGTATTCTCGTAGTTGTTGCGTATAAAGCGAGCATGACCGCAATACTAGCTAACCCAGCACCAAGGTACAATGTCGCCTAGTATGAAAAACTCATACAAATGTAATGTTTTCAGGCTTACTATCGACACGCTTATAGAATTGGTAGATAGCAAATTGGAATGTGGGAGCCAAGGCAAAATACATTTGAATTTTTTACAAACTTCTTCAGATCAAGCGACACAGACTATCGCCTCAAAATTTCAAATAATAAATGACACAGACGAAGCGATCGATAACATTGCGAAAGGTAATTTCGCTTTATACGAAAACGCGTATTTTTTAAAACAATTATCAGTGAAAAAGCAACTTAGTTACCAAACGCGAGAATTGAGTTTAAACGAAAGTTCGGAAGTTCATAAAATACCGAAGGGGAATCACAATTTGCATATAATGAACGATTGTCTCATTCATATGCCGATATCGATAGGACTTCAAAAGAATTCTCCAATTAAAATTAAAGTTGATAAGTTAGTGAGTCGAATTCTAGAAGCAGGCTTGATTAAAAAGTGGCTTAATGATGTTACGGAACCGACTAGAAATGATGAGATCTATTTCGAAGACGGTGTCGGTATAAAAGCCGTAATGAATATGGAAAAGTTTTTTGGTGCAATTGTAGCGTTACTTATTGGATATGCTATCGGGTTTATCGTGCTGGTAATAGAAGTTTTACATTTTAAATTAGTTGTTAAGAAACATCCAGGTTATAATAAGTACACCAAACACATTTTAAAGTAGGTAAAGTTAAAAGACATGTATAAATAAAATAATAAATATCTTTATTGTTTAATTAGTAATAAAGTATAATAAATGTGACTGAAACAATTCTGAAATAAAATATCATAGTGTAGTGCAGATAATTAGTGATGAATATGGTAGTAAGTAAATGTTCACTTTTTTAATCGGCCAAACCAACAGATCACATTTAGACAATAGTTGGTATATTCGCAATGGCTATTTGTACAACGAGGTAAAAGCGATGCTTTTACGCTTTTCCCTAGTATTTTACACAAGATTTTATCAAAATTTGAGCAAAATAAACTAAAAAATGGTTTTCTTAAAATTTGTCAAAGTTGATCTAGAATTCTAAAATTTATGTCAATAACAACAAACACTGTTTAGAAAATTGTGCAAACTTTTCCAATTACAAGTGCATTTTGTTGGAACGAAATGATTTTTTCTAAAGATTCAGATAGTGAAAATGATGCAAATGCCGCTATTGCAACTTTGTTACCAAGAAAATCTAGACAAAGTATGATTGTGCTTATCAACGTTTTAGAACATGGTGTGATGAGAAAAAAGTCAAAGACGCTGTCACAGAAAAAGTTCTTCTCGTATATGTTGCGAACAAAACCAAGCAGCAGCAATCTTCTACTTTGTGGAGCATGTACCTACTCAATGTTGAGAGCGACAATTACAATGAAGCATTATGTGGACATCAAATTTTTTTCAAATTTAATTGAATTCTTAGGGCCAGTTTTTCAATCTCTGATTAATGTTAACTTTCTGTTAATCTCCAAGCAGACAACAAAATTATCACCACAGCAGTAATTCTCAAAATTGAAGTCAACAAATGAAAATGGAAAATCACGTTATCTAAAACATGTTTCCGAAGTAGAATTGCTCGAGGAGGACTCCCGCTGACAACCCGTTCAAATGTTATGAATTTTTGAAAATTGCATTGAAAATCTATTGGCATCTTTATTTCAGTGTCTAGAACATAGATAGCGCCAGTATCGTTGTTCAAAGAGATTGCGCCACCTTTGTATTTTGCTATATAAAAATCATAATAAAACTATTGAAAAACATACTATTGTTTTAATTCATTTAATCATTCGTTTTAATCAATACATGACAATCATCGGTTAACAAAGATAATGGAACAACTGATACGACTAGTTCTTCCTAAGAAACTCACTGAGTCATCAGTGTCGGTTTCAGAAGCTACAACCAAAATAAAATTTTATAATTGAGTTGTAAATATTTATAATAAATAGATGTATTTTGCGGTTCTTGTCTTACTTTACCACAAAAAATACCATTGGGTATTCGTGATAGTATTCTTTTTTACTCTAGATGCAAAATTAAAAGCAATTATCACATCGACTTTTGACAATTTCAATGGCATGCAAAAAGTTTACATTTGGCATCAAAGTTCGATAAACATTTTTTTTTCACATCTATTTCTCAAATAAAAGATGTTTCTAATTTATATTACAATTGCCAATTGTTTTTTGACTATTGCTTATTGGCAAATGGTATGTAAATAAACAAGCCACGATAAACCAACCGGTCAACTTAATTTAATTTATTGCAGTAAAACAATAATTACACAAATACTAAATATTTATATAACAGTTAGTTACGTCATAAAATCCATCGGATTCTATTTAAAATAAGCAACTTATAAATGATTTTAATTAGGCATTTTGGCTCCTAAGTTTAGAACACCCTGTATGGTTATCGATTAAGTTAACCGCAATGATTAGTTTACAAAACCTTGTTTACTAGTTACAGTTACAAACTCAGTAATGGAAATATTGTTATTTCTTGAGAACTTACATAAAAATTTTATAATACAAAATATTTCAATTTTAGGAATAACATATGGTACCTATCTAAAATTTACAGCAGAATTCTAGAATTATAAAAAAAATGTTAAATAAGCAAGGTAGACTCCACTTCGGTATAACTCGAAGTGCCATATTCATGACATTATTATATTTCCACTTCACGTTCTTGTAAACAATTACTGATTTAATCTCAAAACTCCAGTAAATGTCTGTTTTCTGTAACTTCTAAATAATTACCCCTGTAAATTTTACAAAATATTATCAAACAGAGATTACTTTAATTAACAAATTCTAGTTTTCATTAATTTGTAAGTTTCCTAGTAGATGCCCCTCTGAAGTTTGTATTGTAAATAATTTATATGTATTTAAGTATAGACGACAAATCACACAATTTAGACGTCTACACTGCCATATTAAAAATTAAATACAAATTGCACTGCTACATTGTGACTGTGTGGGTAACAGAATACATATATAATTTATAGAATTTATTAAAATTTATTTTCTTCTCTAAACTACAAAACCATTTACAAATTATAAATGTTTTTGACATTTTATAAATAAAAATATATTTACACAAATCATAGAGGTATTACCTAAATCTCAACAAGTTTTAAAATACAAACACCATAGTCAATAATAAACTTAAGACTTCTTGGTTGCATCTTTGATATAAACTGTAGATGTGCCTTAAGAGTTGATTCAAGAATTTGCGATTCAACTACGACGCGAAATTAGCGACACCTTTCGTTGAGAGTAAGCAACGTAGAATATTTTGTAAAACAAACACAGTCACATACAGTACTGTCTCCGCGTTCTTTTTAGCAACTCGGTGGATTCAGCAAGTTGATTTAGACGTTTTACAGTACCCAATGGTATCTAAAATTATTTTTTAAAAAACTTTTACGTAAACGACATTGTAAAGCTGACCCGCCTTCCTTCTTATCATGCTCAGAGATCAATTCCGAGCCAGAATAGGCAAACTCAGGGGCCTATATCGGAGTATGTGCGGTGCGTTTCACGAAATCTTTTATTATTCAGGGTCCGGCACATCGACCGTGTAATAAAAGTATATGGAGAACTAATTCGATTCATTTTCTGAAAATAGTGCTGCGCCTGTTTTCGACATCACTAAACTCAGACAAAATATTTTCGTTCATACAGCACTTCCTGTTGTACCGGAAGTATCTGTCAACTTTCTTATTACAAATGGAACATGCTATTTTTTATTTTATTTTCAGATTCTACGTAAAATTTAAGGTGTAGTTACTATAGTTACTATACCATACCCAAAAAATGGATAGTTTTTTAGTTATATCGATTGTTTTGAAAAAAAAATTAAAATCATGTTGAATTGTTATCGTTCATATCTCAAGATGATATCAATATTTTAGTTCCTAATTTGTTGTGGCAATTGTCGATACGTTACAGTAACTCACATATGAATGGAAACTCGAATTGCATGTACAGGATGATGAAAATTCTTGTACCTCAAAAACTTGGTTAATTCAAATGGGACACACAGTGTTTTTAGTTATCAATTTGAGCATAGGACATGTTAGTATGTATCGAAAGAGGACAACAAAAGACATCGATTCATGATTAAAAACATAGGGTGTCTTATTTGAATTAAGCAAGTTTTTGAGGTTGAAAGTTGTTCATATTGGCACGAGAATTTTCATCACCCTGTAGATGCAATTCGAGTTTCCACTCATATGTGAGTTACTGTAACGTATCGATAATTACCACAACAAATTAGGAACTAAAATATTGATACCATCTTGAGATATGAACGAAAACAATTATACATGATTTTAATTTTTTTTTCCAAAAAATCGATATAACTAAAAAACCAGTCATTTTTGGTATAGTAATTAAACTACACCTTAAATTTTACCTAGAATCTGAAAATAAAATAAAAAATAGCATGTTCCATTTGAAATAACAAAGCTGACAGCTACTCCCGGTATAACCGGAAGTGCCATATGAACGAAAATATTTTGTCTGAGTTCAGTGATGTCGAAAACAGGCGCAGCACTATTTTCAGAAAATAAATCGAATTAGTTCTCCATATACTTTTAATGCACGCTTGATGTGCCGGACCCTGTATACAACCAAATGTATCAGATCGGACATCATACGCAGACTTACAAAACATAATAAATAAATAAAAAAATAAATTACCCTTTATAAAAACATATTACAGAATTATTTGATAGCGATCTTAGTCTTAATCCGAAAAGCGTTGCGACGCAGAGTTTTTATCCCTCCATTTCACGAGCGGCAAAAGCCGCCGATGTCGCAAACTCAGGGGACCTATGTCTACATCCCACCAAATTTCAATTCTTTCCGATCTTTTGCAAATAGAAACCCCCCATTGCCTGGACTATATTGTAGAAGACGGTAATGTATCTAATTTATGTGAATCATCTGCAAAAACGGGGTTTATCGCAGATGTTTTTGATAGTTTTGAGTTATTAGCGATTTATTTTTGACCCTAAAATGGCCCACTTTCGCGGCTGTTATTTAAATTCAATATGGCGATTCAATGATGGAGAAGAATATATCATATGTCATTTGTGTTTGTTTATTTGCTTGTAGAAGTTAGAATTTTTCAAGCTTCAATTTTGATTTTGTTGAATCCAATTTCGTTGGTTCTGGTACCAACACATTGAGGCCTAGTTGTACAATCTTCGCTTAAAGTTAACTTTGGTTTAATTCCCTAGGCGATAATTGTTGTCACAATTGTATCCTTAGAAATTAAACCACAGTTTACAGTTTATAGCAACGCTCGTGAGGCAACAGAGCTCGAGTGGGCAAAAGAATCGCTTTCCTCACTTATTGGACAAATAAGTATTGTTTAAATTTCAAACATCAGAGAGCACTTACATTTTTTTCCGACAGAGTGCGCTACTGTTTCTTGTTTAGGCGAATAGGGACTCTATATAAGTGATGACGCAACTGCCATCTTTCCTAAATATGAGTATAGCAATGAAACATTGAAGTTTGCCTGTAACTAAAAGTTTTGCTAAAAGTAACTAAATGAAATACGCGCGTAAATGAAATCGTGCATTTTAAAATGTCAATTTGGAAAATAAACTTAAAAAAAATTACAAAAACCGTATTTTGGTGTTAATATTGTACAAAAAATAAATTTTTAAACGTGGATTTCCGACAATTTTGATTTTCAAATAAGTGAGAGATCAGTAACGAACGTCCTAAAGTTACTTTGTAGGTTATATCAAAACAAAAACAATTTATTTCAATTCAAATAATGAATCCAACCGAAGTGGAATATTTGGGAGAAAAACAACAAATTAGTATTATACCAACGTTTAACAGTAGTACAATCCCTTTAGTATCGGGTGACATAGGTCCATTTCGAGCAGCTCTTCCTTTGAATGTGCCTTTATGGGTCGGTATCCATTTAAAGCTACAGCGTAAATGCAAAATTCAACCCCCAGACTGGATGGATGTTGAAAAACTTCTTTTGTTAAAAGATCAGGAAAAATCATCGAGGTGCTATTTCTTCAGTTGTTTTAAAACTTAATACATTGTATTTTTAGTGGGTTTACTAAAATGCCCAGCGAGCATTACATGATTGAAGCCAAGTTGTTATTAGGGTATGCTCATGATGACATTCCGAGGGCCGATGAAATTAGAACAATAATTAAAGACATCTGGGATATACGCATGTCAAAAATTAGGTGGTCACTCGACGAGCTATTTAAAACTGGTGGTTCTTTTGGAGCTGTTGATAATTTAACTCTCATGGAAATAAATACAATGCGCCCTTTGTTGCCTCATACTATGGATCAAATACTTCGTTTGAGAAAAGTTTGTATTTATCCGTTTAAAAAATATGATCACTTTTTCGTATTTTTAGGGACGTACTCATTTACGTACACCTTCGCAAAATACTACACTGTCGTTGCTAAATTCTACAAGTGCCTCACATTCTTCAAGATAATTATTTACAATATTGTACATTTAGGAATTTTAATATATTCTGAAATTGGGAAGCATAATATTGTTTTTATAAATTAAATAACCAACACAACTTTTCACTCTCTTTTCGTAAATGTTGATGAATTTGAATTTCCCGCATTTAAATTCTAAATCAATTTTTTCATTGGTTGGTACCTTGCCACAGAAAAATAAACGTAACCTTGCTTTCAGTTATTGGCGGTACACTTGACTAATTCGAACAATGGTTTTTTAAATTAAAAGAAAATCGGGAATCTATTATTGATTGTAAGTAAATTGTTAAATGTGATACATATTCCCAAAAAGTGTTTAATTATAGTAACCCCATCACAATTTTTTTGTCAATTATTTAAGTGAAACTGTGTAGAAAGTCATAACAATTACATTATTCATAGAATAACGATTAAAATTTTAGAAATTTCGATTAACAATGTGCATGACTTGATAGAGAAATCCGCAACGATTTAAAGTAGTTTTGACACACTGACACGAATTTGGCTGACGTTAGCATTTACAAAATTCGAAATGGACAACACAGATATTGTTTTAACCGAAAAATGTGGCACCTTGGGCAGATTAGTGATTTATCACAAAAAAACAGGTAAGAATTTATTTTCGAATTATACAGAATATAAGTTTATTTGTAGGCAGCAACAAGGTTGTGAGGTTAAGTGGCTGCGGTACCTTAGCTAAGTCAGTTGTGAATAGAGTTGCTGATTTTATAAGAGAGGTGTTTTTACCACATGGTTATCCCGACAGTGTAAGCGAAGATTATTTGGAGTATCAAGTGTGGGATACGTTGCAAGCATTTTGTAGCACAATCACGGGCACATTTACGACACAAGCTATTTTAAAGAGCGTCGGTGTAGGTGATGCTCAAGCAACACCATTTGCAGCTGCTTTAACTTGGATCATGAAAGATGGTACTGGAATGATCGGTCGTATATTTTTTGCTTGGTGGAAAGGGTAAGTCGGATTTTGCCTATATTATTTAATTGTTCAGGGAATTTGTGTGTTTATTTTGACTTGTCATATTTCACTAGCAGTCATGCTTAATTTTGATTTACTTAGCAATTTGTGTTTCTTCACAATCCCCGGGTGTTGGGATCTAGTCCCATCTGGGTAAAAGTAAAAAAAAGTATTTGTTTTTTAACACTTTTTATCCTTTTTGTAGTTTTTGAGTCGAGGTGTAATAAAACAATGTTTTTATAAGGATAGTATTTGCCGACGTTTTGTCCCAAACATATTATCAAGGTTACAGTATCTTCTATATCTTCAATAAAATTAACATAATAATAGCCAACATATGTTTGAGGCAAAACATCGAAATATACTATCCCTAAAAAGCCAGAGTTTTGTTACACCTCCACCAAACAAACATCCCTATAAAAAGAAAAAAAATTGTCTTATTTTTGTTGTATACAGTGTATACGATTGTTTAGTAATGTCTTGAAAAAGACAAAAATTATTCTAATTGAATTTTAAGCTTCTGGGAATCAGCCCTGCTTGGTTGAAAACTAATTTTAGTTTCGAAAAATTAAGGGTGCTCTTTGGGGACGAGATACGTGCAAATGTTATTAAAAAAAGTTGTTAATAATGAAAAACTGAGTAATCGTGCAAAATTTCGAAATCCTGGACCTACTTTGACTTTGTTGATGTTTTTATTTTTTAATTGATTTTTTTGGGGAAATCCGAAAACAATGTTACTTAAAAACTGTTCAAAATAGAATGTAATGACTGTGTAGCAAATTTGAATTTTTAAGTAATAGTTTTTCGGATTCCTCAAAAAATCCGATTAAAAAATAAAAACATCAAAAAAATCAAACTTGGCCCAGGACTTCAAAACTTTTTTTGAAAATTTCAAAACCATTCTTGATTTTTCGAAACTAAAATTATGTCCGAAATTAGTTTCCAACCAAGCAGGGTTGATCCCCAGAAGCTCAAAATTCAATTCGTATATTTTTGTCTTTTTCAAGAGACGAGTAAACAGTCGGGCGACACACTGTATAGTAACCTTATTAAACTTTGAACTAAGATGACCTTTAATTCACAAATGTTTGAACCCTAAACCAGGGAACAGTAATGTTCGCAATATGCGTAATGGTGGACTATTTAAATCTTGTTTTTGCAATAACTGAGGTTTTTATGAAAGTCAAAAAAAAACACTAGCTTTATTCCAAATCAAATTCCAAATTCTTTCTGCGCTTCTTAAAGAAGTTTTTTTGTCCATCTTTCGAATGCAAGTTTTATAAAAAATAGGATATAATTGATGCAATTCAAGAATAGTTTATATAGTTTATTTGCTGAAAAATGTAACATAAGAGATTAAGTCGTAAAATAAAATCCACTTCGAAGGCGACCGATAGTTGTATTCAATATGCACCTGAAATGCAAAGTAAAAACCAGTTCTATACGGGTGAAAGTTGGTTAAAACAAACCTTATGGAAATTTGACAACAATAGAACAATAAGTTTCAACTACCTAAGGGTCACGGTTCTCAATATTTTTAGTATTTTATTTGTTACAAACAAAATTTGATTTATTAAAAGTCATAATGCATGCATTAATAAATAGATAAATTTTACCGTAAGTAAAGGATAATACAAAAAATACACAATAAGATTTCAAAGCCTACTTTTAATATGTAATTAGGAACAAATATAATTAATTATTGCTACACTTGGATACTATTTAGAGATCATTGTCACTATCACTAAAAGTAAAGTTATCGTCTTCTAAGTCACTATACGTATTTACAGTAAAAATTAAAGGTCGCACATCGTCTATAATTTGTTCACGCTTGTAGGTGTCTTTAATTATTTCTTCTGTGTGAGTTACACAGCGAATCCACACGTCTGGAGTTATTTTAGTTAATGCGTCGTTCCAAGTTTTAAGCACGTCTTCTTCTTTTCCTGAAGTAGCGCCTATATGGTCGTCGTAAAACTTCTTCGCAATTCCCCACACCAATTCAATGGGATTGAAATGGCAATGATATGGCGGCAGACGCAGAACTTCGTGGCCGTACTTTAATGCCATTTCATCGACAACATATTTATTTACGGAACCTCGATGGTTTCGTGCACTAATTGTAACAACTCAGCCTTGAACATCATAGTATCAAATTGTATGTTTTTACTTTTTAACCACGCTCTAATATCGTCTTCGGTTGAAGAAGCTGTCGCGCGCTTTTTACTTTTGCGTGTGTGGTAGGATGCGTTATCAAGAACAATGATTGACGGCTGTTTAAGATTTTGTAGGATGCATTCCTCAAACCACTTCTCAAACAATACCGAATTCATATTATCGTGGTAATCTGCGGATTTCTTGGTATTAGAAATTAATAAACTGTCCCCTTCTATAAAACCATTTCGGCCACCAGCATGAACAATAATATAACGTTTACCATCGGAAGCTTTAGTAGGTTGCTGTAAACTTTTAACACTGTCATCTCGCCAACTACGTTTACTTGCACCTCTACTAAAAATCCATGTTTCGTCTAAAAAGACGAACTCGTGTGGAATTTTGGACTGTAGATTTTTTAAGTACTTCCTCAAAAATACATTACGCATGGAAACGATATGGGATTGCTCGCATAAACCTCGTCTGTTATCGGTCTGCTTAAATTAAAAACCCATTTCCTTCAGTACAAGATATAAACTTGATCTGCCAATATCGCAAACATATTTCAATTTTAATACGGCTAACAATGTATCCAGAGTTATATGCTCTTTCTTTGCATACATATCATAAATCAAGTCTCGGATGGTTTTCTTTGTGGTCTCTGGTAGGTTCGTCGTACATTTTTAGGCCGGCGATATGTAATTCTCTTTAAATCACTTGCACTTTCTCGCATAGAACATGTCCTCGCCACTGTTTGTCTGCTTACTTGTACCGCATCCGCCGTTCTTTGCTGAACAGCCATTACTGAAGTAAGTGGCGCACCATGATTCTTCTCCTTTTCAAACTAATCGTACACATTCAACAAAATTTTACGTTTAGCTTCAGTAGCATCCATTGCGCACGGGTTCCATACGAAAATAAGCTGGCGCAGTGAATATATTGCAATATATATTTGGAAAAACTTTCCTTTCATTATTCCACTAATTGGATTTTAATGGATTTCTAAATTCTTCCTAGCCTATTAACATCATTTACAGAATTCCTTCATTATTTGTGAGCAATAATTAATTATATTTGTTCCTAATTACATTATAAAGTATGCTTTGAAATCTTATTGTGTATTTTTGTATTATCCTTTACTTACGGTAAAATTTATCTATTTATTGATGCATACATTATGACTTTTAATAAATCAAATTTTGTTTGTAACAAATAAAATACTAAAAATATTGAGAACCGCTGACCCTTAGGTAGTGGAAACTTATTGTTCTATTGTTGTCAAATTTCCATAAGGTTTGTTTTAACCAACTTTCGCCCGTATAGAACTGGTTTTTACAACTATACTCAGTATACTATGGCGCGGAGTAATAATCCTGTCAGAATTATCGAATCTCCCGTATTGCAGTGGCGTAGGTACCTGATACGTTTGGAAAATCATATTTTTAGTAGGTAAATATATTATAATAGTAAAATCTACCTTGATATGAATTATTATGTGGTTATATGTTATTTATTTTATTTCTATAGTAGATCACATTACAAATTTTACTTCGTACGTATTATATACCATTATTTTTGTATCTTGGTATATTACCCACATCTACGGCTATGATTCTCGTTTCGTCAGTACCTGGGCTGATGGCAACGTGTTTACAGAGATTAAACTATTGTTCTCAGACCCTAGATGGGTTGATATGCTGCAAGAGCGGCACAATGATCGTATTTTGGTTAGAATTTATTGGTTTTTACTTAACCGTAGAAGTACCGCTTTCACAAGAAAATAAAGAATTATTTCAAGCAATTATGATTTATTACTCCGCGCCAATAGTATATTTATTTATTTATTTATTTATTAATTTACGGTATAACACCTTTTACAATACTTATTTTGTACTTATGACGGTTACATTCGATTAATATATTACAAAATACACAATACACAATAAGTAAAATGTGTATCTTGCGACATCTCGTGTAAACATTGACACGTATGAATAGTATAAACTAAGAAAAATGCCAACAGTTAACTGTAACGGCATGTGTGCGTTAAGTACAAAGCGCTATCTAAGCGATAGCTTTAATGCTTGTAACACACGTTGCCGATAAAGCCAAGATAACTTGTACAGAAGTACACACGCAACAAAAGAACACCTGATGCAGCATTTCGCTCTTATTGTGAGCTCAT
Source organism: Abscondita cerata (assembly GCA_030710515.1). Taxonomy (NCBI): domain Eukaryota; kingdom Metazoa; phylum Arthropoda; class Insecta; order Coleoptera; family Lampyridae; genus Abscondita; species Abscondita cerata. The sequence continues at coordinate 40,525 of JALBCR010002028.1, forward strand.
CAGAGATATATACTTAAGCTCTCGTGGAGCAATTAACATAAGTAAAATGTGTGTCTTGCGACATCTCGTGTAAACATTGACACGTATGAACAGTATAAACTAAGAAAAATGCCAACAGTTAACTGTAACGGCATGTGTGTGTTAAAGTGCAAAACGCTATCTAAGCTTTAATGCTTGTAACACACGTTGCCGATAAAGCCAAGATAACTTGTACAGAAGTACACACGCAACAAAAAGAACACCTGATGCAGCATTTCACTCTTGTTGTGAGCTCATCAGAGGTGTATACTTAAGTGGGTTTATCGGCAACGTGTGTTACAAGCATTAAAGCTATCGCTTAGATAGCGCTTTACACTTTAACACACACATGCCGTTACAGTTAACTGTTGGCATTTTTCTTAGTATAACACAGTGTTCACGTAACAGTTGCTAGGGTCGTTGTTCTCTACTTGAGATGTAACAGTTAAGCGAGTTCTAAGACTACCTTTGTACAATTTGAGTTGTGAACTTAAGTAAGTATTACAGTATGATTATATGTAAGCGTTAGCGGGTGCGGCCCTCTAGGGATGTTGCGGTGAGTTCTGGCGGGGGTGTACCATTGCGGGGTTGTGTTCCTTGCTTATGTGGGTGGTTTTGAGCTATTACCTCGTAAGTGGTATTGTTACAAATGTGATTTATCCTGTTATGCAAAAGGTATTACAACTTGAAACTATTCGATAAAAATCAATTACTGCATTGATTGGTATCTATAAAAAAGGGTTCTGTTTTTGGGTAATCCCTTACAAGTTACTTTTTGCTTCTGTACAAGTTTTTACTTGGCTTATCGACACTCGTTCGTGCGTTTCAAGGATTAAAGCTGTTGCTTAGATAGCGATATGCACGTAAACGCACACATGTCGTTACATTTAACTGTTGGCATTTTCTTAGTTTATACTAATCATACGTGTCAATGCTTTTACACGAGATGTCGTCAGACACACATTTTGCTTATATTCATTACTCCACGAGAGTTTAAAGACCAACCGCCGTCTTGTACAGTTGTATACCGCACTTAAGTATACACCTCTGATGAGCTCATAATAAGAGCGAAATGCGGCATCAGGTGTTCTTTCGTTGCGTGTTATGCTTCTGTACAAGTTTTTACTTGGCTTATCGACACTCGTGTGTTTCAAGCATTAAAGCTGTTGCTTAGATAGCGATATGCACGTAAACGCACACATGTCATTACATTTAACTGTTGGCATTTTCTTAGTTTATACTAATCATACGTGTCAATGCTTTTACACGAGATGTCGTCAGACACACATTTTGCTTACTTTTTTTGTAACACCATATATAATATTTTAAAGTAATCACAATTTGAATGTACAATATGATTTAAAAAATTCTTCTGTAGTCGTAGAATACAAAAACAAATACAGGGTGTTCTTTTTTTCAAGTCAAATCAGAAACCATTTTATTTATTTTTTTTTAATGTAAGCATGTGATTCTTCCTGTTATGCAAATTATAGCTTGAAACCATTCGATAAGAAATCGAACTCTGCTGAGCGTTTCAACGGGAGTCGGCCACTGCACCTCGGCGCAGCTAAATTGGTGATCACTCAATATAAAACAATGTTTCTTCAAAGTGCACGCGAAAAGGCTTTATGCTATAATCAATGTTAAGTCTACAATAAAATATACGACAATTTAATTGAGAAATCGCAGCTTCTTTTGTTTTTTGATAATTGTCAAATCGTGGTTCTTTCTAGTTTTGTGAAGTAAATAACTTTTAATTAGTAACTATTTCTTTTTTAGTTATTAATGTTTATAATCGAAAAAGCTATAAATCGCACCATTCCTTTTTAGAATCATAAGTGCGTGTTGAACGCAACCTATATTCGTATTAAGTTAGTTGTAGGGATGTCATGCGCGTTGGTGGTATCTGTGACAACGGCTAAGAAATGGTAAAACATCACGTTAAAATAAATTCTTACTTGTATCGATTTATAAGAGAAAATACTGTGGTTTTATTTAAAACTCGCAACATGGTGCTTCGAGTCGGATTTTACAAAATATAATTAATTAATTAACAAACACGTGCAACCATAGCAGTCATTATTATTCGTCAACAAACCGCATCGATTAGAAGAAACCTAGCTCCTTCTAGACAACCTAACATCGGATAATCTAATTTACGTAAGTCTCAATTTCCTTTTTTTCTCTTTATATAAATATTTATCTCGTAACACGATTCTTGTCAAAAGTATATTATTCTCGTCAAAAATGACCGACATTAAATTTTAAAAGCCAAGCGTGGATTACTAAAGCTTTGATAGTTCAAAATGACAGAATTAAAAATCGAATAAAAAAATTTTAAAATATTTTAAACGAATAACATTATCGTTGACGGAATAAAAGTAGTGGAAGAAAAGCCGGGGAATAGAAAGGCGACGGAAAAAATCGGAAAACCTGAGGAAAAATAACACATCGAGCGATCAGTTGTGTTAAAAACTTTCGCTGTAGTTTTCAAGATTATTATTATGAAGATTGTAGTATGGCCTCCAGATTGTACAACAATGAGGAATTCTACGATGTATTTGTTCAACAAGTGAGGAAAGCGATTCTTTTTCCCACTCGATCTCGAGTTGCCTCACGAGCGTAGTGAGTGAGAGTGGAAAAAGGCTTTCCTCATGTGTTAGACACAACATTTTTTTCACGACATTTCCCAAAAAACAACCTAATGAAAGAAATAATATTTAATATGTGGGTCCCAATAGTCTCGCTACAGTATTCTGTAGTATCGGTGTGATCTCAATCTGTCATAGCGCTGTCGCGTAATTCTAACTAATAATGTAGGGTAGTAATTTTTAAGAGTCGAAATATAAGATATTAAATTAAACAAACCTGATTGAATACTAAATTAAATTGTTTAACGAAGTACTAGGCGCATATAGTTATAAAGACACATTTTTACATTTCTTTAAAGAGGCATTTTTGTAACACGACATTATTTTCCTCGCTAGTGAGGAAAAACGGATTTTCCTCACTATTTGTAGAGAAGAAACGTCCGTTCGTGGAAAAACGATATTTTATAAACTCAATGCGTTGATCGGCACTTTGTGTCAAAAGATTTTTGTTTAGTTCACATTTGTAATTGACTTTTCGTCATACAAAATAAAATATTCTACTTTAGCACTTATACCATAACAACATTTACACTTTAGTTTAGAATGTAAATCATTTAATTTTTCAAGTGCATTTCCAAATCCAAATTTAAAAATGTATTTTATAACTTGCAAGTAGTTTTTCTTCTTAAAACTAATTGTCTTCTAGTTACTAAGAAAAATTCTGTCGCCTATTGTAATGAAATTGTATTTACAATGACTAATCTTTTAAAGATACTTCTTAGTCTTAAAACTAATCCTCTTTCAGTGAAGACAAAGAGAGTCATTAAGAGCACAAATTCTATGAAAGTGTATTGTGTCAGATTATAAAATATGACTAGAATGACTAGTTACATAGAAAAATTATGTCGTCTATTATAATAAAATTGTATTTACAATCACTAATCTTTCTGAAGTACTTCATAGTCTAACGACACGAGAAAATATGAATAACGTAAGAACGGTAAATAAAACGGTTTTCTTTTTTTGTAGATTTTTTTATCGCGGCTTTTTACACAACAGCTTTTATATTACGGCTTTTTTCGGTCGCTTTTTTTCCTCGGCTTTTTCCAGGAGGCTTTTTTTTCTGGGGTTTTTATCCCGCGGCTTTTAATTCCCCGGCTTTTTCCTAAATTCAACATTATACAAGACCAAAAGAACTTCTTTTGTTAGAAGCAGGTAGTGACGGTGATGAATCATCTCGCATCAATTGTATAGAAAGAGAAACTTTTGAAAATGACTACTACAAACTTTTTTGCATTACAGACTAAAAATTCTTTAAAGTAGCTTCCTTCGATAAATTTGCCTTCCTTTAACGGTCAGTATAACCAATGGTTATCATTTTATGAAACTTTCAAAAGTTTAATTCACGACGATAATTCACTCGCAAATATTCAGAAACTCCACTATTTAAAATCTTGCCCAAAGGGTGACGCAGGTCAGGTGGTAGAATCATTAGCAACAACTTCAGATAATTACGCAGTAGCTTGGAAATTACTTACAAAAAGGTTTCACAATAAAAATTAATAATTAAATCACACGTAAACGCTTTATTCACGTTACCAACGATTACAAAAGATAATCCAAGTTCTATGCGTCAATTAATCGATAAAGTTTTATTAAATTTAAAGGTTTTAAATAGTTTGGGGTTGCCCACTGATCAATGGGACGTATTAGTTATACATGTAATCGTCAACAAATTAGATTATTTTACTACTCCCGAATGGGAAAACGGGTCTACTACCGACATTCCAAAATTAAGTGATCTCATTAATTTTTTAAAACAAAATTGCGAATTGTTAGAATCGCTACAATTTGATAAAACTAATAAAACGGTTCTCCATAACCAATATGTATCGAAAAATCTCGTACACTACACACCACGTTCAGTAAACGTGGTTTGCAATCAAGATCAAAATCAAATTAAACGCGCATTTTGTAGCGAATCTCACAATATTTTTGAATGTGAACAATTAACGCCTGTTAACGCTCTTCAGGAAGCAAAACGCTTAAGATTATGCACCAATTATTTGCGTCAAAGGCATTCTACATTTTATGGTAGAGCACGCGGGTGTGAAGTTTGCTGTAGACATCATAATACGTTATTCCATGTGGAAATCATAAAAAAATGAACCGTCTACATCTTCGACAGATTACGCCAGTAAAAAAATTAAACTCAGATACGTATACCTTTTCATCGACTGCGAATATAGAAATTATATGATTCAAAAGGAAATGTTCACGTTTGCAGGGCGTTATTAGACGCGGGTAGCCAGTCAAATTTTATTACAAACGATCTCGCTTCAAAATTACATCTCATTATTAACGAAATTAATTTGATCATTACAGGAATTAATAAAAATATTACTTCTATCAATAAAATGGTTAATCTTACTGTTAAATCCAAATTTAACGCATTTAAATCTAACATCGATTGCCTGGTGTTGCCCAAAATTACAGACAATCTACCCATTGTAGATTTTGATCGAAGTTTGTTTTATGTACACTCATGAAATTTAAAACTTGGACACCACAATTTCTGTAAACAAAAGTTTGCACATTGTGAAGCGGGCTTAAGGGTATCATTTACAATTCTAACAGCAGGTAGTCTCAGCAGGGGTTATCTTATAGAAGGACTGTAGAATGAATCATTACACTAAGCACGTTTTAGAAAATAGGTAATTTACGTTGCTTACTTAATTTTTTCTTTAAAGAATATATTTGAAGGTATCGCTAATTAAACACCATAGCTCGATTAATTATCGAATCAAAATTTTGTTTAGGAAATGTTTACAAAATAAAATTAGAAATAATTTTGATTTAAAAACGTCTACAAGCAATAACTTTTAAATTAAATCAAAAACTAAACATGGTTATTTGGGTTGACTGATTATTACTTATTTTTAAATAAATCTAACCTACTAATTATTGTAAGTTATTAAAAAAATCATTAAACTCTCTATTCATAATATTTAGTCCTTACAAAATGTATATTTTATGACGTTTCATTTTTTCTGTAGTTAATATAAAAAGTGAAAATAAAAACTAAGGCAATTCTTATTGTCAACGTATATATTTAGTTTTTTGACAAGAATTTATTACATAATTATAATTAAGATACCAAGTTATAGTTTAAAATTAAATGAAAACTTTTTTTTTAAATAAAGGTATTACTATATAAATAAATATAAGAAATCAATAATGGGTGTGACCTCCATTATTATTGATACATTCTTGGAGGCGTCTGCTCATTGACGCTATCAAGGTATCAATATAATTAATATTAATCGTTTCCCATGCGGTATCAATGGCTGCAATTAGTGCATTACGGTTTACTGGTATAAAATTTGGCCCTTGTTGTCTTCGGATAACAGCAAGTATTCGAGCCCAAACATTTTCGATAATGTTAAAATCTGGGCTTTTTGCTGGCCAGGGTAACGATGCTCCAATAAAAGTTTTTAGAATGGAAGGAACTCGTTACGAAAAATAAACACATATGTCCTAAAAAACGAAGTGGTTGTTTTTCTGTGAATGTGTATATTTTCCAACAAGTAAGTATTCTTATTTCACTATACTTTCTCCAAAAAATAGTTCGGGATCTGTTAATTATCATTTTCATAATGTATTTTTGTTGTTAAAGGACAACGCCCCAATTCATACTTCGCGAGTTGTGCGCAATTGGATACGAGAAAATAACTTGGAGCTGTTACCCTGGCCAGCAAGAAGCCCAGATTTTAACATTATCGAAAATGTTTGGGCTCGAATACTTGCTGTTATCCGAAGACAACAAGGGCCAAATTTTATACCAGTAAACCGTAATGCACTAATTGCAGCCATTGATACCGCATGGGAAACGATTAATATTAATTATATTGATACCTTGATAGCGTCAATGAGCAGACGCCTCCAAGAATGTATCAATAATAATGGAGGTCACACCCATTATTGATTTCTTATATTTATTTATATAGTAATACCTTTATTTAAAAAAAAGTTTTCATTTAATTTTAAACTATAACTTGGTATCTTAATTATAATTATGTAATAAATTCTTGTCAAAAAACTAAATATATACGTTGACAATAAGAATTGCCTTAGTTTTTATTTTCACTTTTATATTAACTACAGAAAAAATGAAACGTCATAAAATATACATTTTGTAAGGACTAAATATTATGAATAGAGAGTTTAATGATTTTTTTAATAACTTACAATAATTAGTAGGTTAGATTTATTTAAAAATAAGTAATAATCAGTCAACCCAAATAACCATGTTTAGTTTTTGATTTAATTTAAAAGTTATTGCTTGTAGACGTTTTTAAATCAAAATTATTTCTAATTTTATTTTGTAAACATTTCCTAAACAAAATTTTGATTCGATAATTAATCGAGCTATGGTGTTTAATTAGCGATACCTTCAAATATATTCTTTAAAGAAAAAATTAAGTAAGCAACGTAAATTACCTATTTTCTAAAACGTGCTTAGTGTAATGATTCATTCTACAGTCCTTCTATAAGATAACCCCTGCTGAGACTACCTGCTGTTAGAATTGTAAATGATACCCTTAAGCCCGCTTCACAATGTGCAAACTTTTGTTTACAGAAATTGTGGTGTCCAAGTTTTAAATTTCATGAGTGTACATTTAAGTCGTAAAGCTGAAAACTTTTAAATAAATTAGATTCTAATTGCAGATTGATTTGCTAAAACGAATACAAAAATTTTCATCTAGTTTCAAATTCAAGGAAAGTAGAGAATTCAATTAATTATCTGAAAACTTAAAGTGTTTTCAAAAGAAAAGAAAATCTACATCTCCGTTAAATTGAGTGTCACCTCAAACTATTACAGGTCCGAAAACAAAACTAAGTTACACTGCCTCTCGTCCAAACCCTGATGACTTTTACAAAAATTTAAGCAATTTTTCTTTGCATAGCTGTGAGAATTGAACCGGTTGCAGGCTTTCTAGCAGACAAATTAAGTTATTTCAGTCTTATTCTTACTGTTTTGGTAGAAATTTCTGTTCCAGTAACTAATCGGAGATCATTTTTGTAACTCACGAGATGTTACAGACCGTTTCTGTAAAAACTTTGAAGTTCGATAAAACGACCTTCACTGGGTGTTGTTTTTCTTTTAGCACCTTATCCCCGTCTTTTCTGAAGCTGCCAGTTCTTCTAACTCGTACTGCTGTTCTATGTATCACAGATTTATTGGTATTGAGAATTCTAGCCACTTCTCTTTGTGAATAGCCTTCACTAAGAAGAATAATTATTTGAGACACTTCTTCTGGTGTACAATGACGTCTAGGCATAGTTAATTAACTGAGTGTAAACATAGTCTCTAGTTTTGGTAAGAAAAAAGTGGTCAACAATTTGGGCTTTTGTTGACTTGTCGTTTCCTATCAGAGAACGTCTTGTTAATGTCAATTGTTTCATGGCACACTATTTGAATCATCTTTAATAAACGTCAATATATGACATGTATGTCGGCATGCAATGGCTGTGCTGTTATATTTTATGTTCTAAAAGTCTAAACCGATGAAGAAAAGTAGGGTCGTTAGATGATTTATGATTCCGCCAAAGTGAGTAGGTACTTCAGCTTGATATCAGAGATGATAGCATTAGAAAACCAGGGCGGATATTTTGTTCTGGACTTTGAGAGACTTAGGATTAATGCATTGAATGAGTCATAGATAACAGAATATAGTTTCTGTAAAGAGGAATCAACGGAACAGTCTGTCAAGATAGGGGTCCATGATAGGGAAGAAAGATGTTTATATAAGGACTTTTCTAAAGTTGCAGGACAAGTGAAAATTATTTTCAACACATTTGTGGAAATTGCCAGGTAAGTTGCGGGGAAAATCTTATAAAAGGGTAGGATGATGGAGGTCCTCGTCAACTATTGGGTCGCAGTTCCTGTCAACTAGATATGGTTTGGAGGACAATAGAAGATCAAGTAACCTATTGAGGAATTGTGGACAAAGTTGAACTGCTCAAGAGACAGTAGATTGCAAAATTATTTAATTTTTGAACACGTTCGGAGGTAGAGCCAGAAAGGTACGAGGCATATTCGACAAAGTTAAAATCACCCAACACAACGAGATCAGGTCCATGGGTAATGTGAAGTAGCTCAAGTGCATCAAAAGTGTGATCACGTGATCATAAGACACAATTTGGGATATGTAGACAGCGACAAGACAGAATCTAGCACCAGAGGTACTTATTAATACAGAAGAAATATCGATATCGAGAATAGACTGGAATAAAGGAGATATTGAATACAAATCTATAAGCCGCACATAATACGTAGCATGTATTAAAATTCCAACAATAACCAAATCTATTACGGTATAATGTGCGGCAACATACATCATGCTAAATACTTGATATATTACGGTTATACGTAAATTTATAAGATTGGTATTGTTTAAAATACTTATTGGGCCATACATTGAACTGTAAGATTTGTGTAAAAACTAGCTTGTCATTATGTAAACGATACCGAGAAGCACAGTGCCGTAAGCAGTTGGCCAATACATCCATGTCTGAAAGTTTTAAAGAAGCAATTTTTTTATTTGCTAAAATCTTACCTGCACTCTAGTAATCTGTATAGGGTTTTTAACAGGGTTTCTTCTTTTTTACCACCGCGTTCGTAGTCTAAGGTAAATGGAGGTTGTTGCAAACTATCTATAATGTCTCGAACTTTGAAACTGTTTATATAGAATACTACCGATTTAAACATTACTGAAAATTAATAAAGAATAATATTATACTATTTTAGTGTTAACTATAATGAACAACTTTACTAAAAATTCTATTGCACTTGTTTTTGTTTTGAAAAGACTTACAAAATCAATTTTTATTTAATTAAATGGAGGACCGCTTCTATAATTCACTACATAAGAAGAATCGGGTTTCTTCAACAATATTTGAAAATGAGGTCTAAGTAGACATTGAAATTTAAAATAAACAGAAATTATAAGATCGATAAGTGTTGCGACGTATAGTGTTCATTCGTGCTAATGTATCACGTTATACATGGGGGCGAGTAACAAACTACCCAAACTTGCAACTGCTTTATTGAGGCTAATCGTATAATAAAACGGTTTGAGTCAATTTATTTATTATTTTTATTTTTTATTAATTGCAATTAGCTAGATTTCGTCAAATCAAAACACATTACCGCATTCCCCAAACTCGCCAAGAAGCTTGGCAAGCGTGGCGTTGTAAAAACCAAAACACCCCTTCCCCATACAAATGAAAACGGCAAAAATTCAAATGTGAAAAGAGAAAAGAATATGGACTACAAAAGATCAAATAGAACATCTTGGGCCTAAGCAAAGTAAAGCGACGAGGAGAAGAATGTACACTACTTTCCTCAGGTCTTACCTTATATTACACAGGAACAAATTGTAGAAGGTGCTTTTGTTTCCTAATAAACAAGAACATTATGAGTAATTACAAGGTACATTGGAAGTACTTCTGATAAAGTTGTCTACTTAATTTTAAGGTATCGGGATATCAGAAGAGATATTCAAAACTTATACTTTAGAAAACTAAAGCATCCATTAAGAAAGATAAAAAAATTGAACAAAGCTGCTGGTTTCGTTGAAATACGTCCAGAATTTCTGAAAAAAATTAGCAAATTATTTTTAAAGTGACTACTTATGCTTCTCAATTATATTTATAATACAGATAAGATACTAAGAGATTTATGGAAATGTGAAGTGGTGGTAAATTTAAAGATGAATAAACTCCTACAAGTACCCTATTTATATCGTCAACACATTCATGTTTGTTCGTTTCTACGTATAGAGTGTGTGTTTTATTAGAGATATTTATTTACATTTAATTGTTAATTCATTTTGTGTTTGTTGAATATCTATGTGCTTTTTATACTATTTCAAATGGCGGACCACTTTTTTGTTGAAGAAGTGCACATTCTGTTGCACGAAACATTCCCTAAAAACTGATTAGTGGTTTTTGGTGCCCATCCTCAACGAAGAACAAATCATTTAAAGTCTGTCCAGAAACGAAGCGAAGTAATAAATTAAAATAGTTCATTTATTTTACATATAAGCGGTACACGATTTTGTAAGAAATACATTAAAGACTTTAAAACTAGTTTTAGGATATACCGTTTCCATACTATAAGGTTACAACGTAAGTTATTTATGAATAGCTCCAAATTCGTTAACAATGGGACGTACCTGTTCTCGAGGTCTAAACTAAAATCATAGGCGTGTACATGGGTTTTGCTGACAAAAAAAATTACGATTGCGTTTTATTGAAAGTAATTTTAAACATATCATGCTAATTATAAACACATCGTTTGTTAGAAACCATTTAATAGAGTTTGAAAATTTAAGGTATAATAAAATATAGCAAGAACAAACTAAATTTAAAGGAAGAATAATAAATATATAATTTTAAAATACAGTTATTCTGAAAATTCATCTGTTTCTTCGGAAGAAGTATCATTTGACCGTATTGAAATTACAATAGGCTCTATAGTAACTTCTATCAAATTGTCAAGTTCCCACATTTTTGCTTTCATTACGTGTTCTATACACTTTTTAATTTTTCCGCAGTCACATCACTTAAAGAAGTCATTAAAGTTGTCGAATGTCACTTAATTTAAACGTGGTATTATTTCTCGCTACTGCACCCTTCACCTGCGCCTATATTAATTCACAATGGTATTGCGGTAAGCATAGAACAAAAATATCACGTTTTGCTGCTATTTCGTCAACTGCATATCTTTTAAACTTTGTCCTAACACCTTGTACTAGACTTAGTAGTTCCCTTTTACCATATTATTTTCGAAAGCAATATTTTTGAGGAAAGCCATACCATTATAACGTGTTTTTTCCAGGAAGTTGTAAGGACTAAAGGCGAAAAAACATTAACATTGAAAAACTTGCATAACTTTTAAACCGCTAAATAAATTTTCAAAAAAAATTTAGTTTTGAATAGGTTATTTATTATATAAAAATTAAGAAAGAACAAAAAATCAATCAGACTTATCGTCATAACAAATTTTGAGCTTGTCGGGAATGGTCTCCATCATGGCTTTTATAATGGTGCTCGACACTTTCTTGGTCGCTACGGTCCACATTTTTCTAAAACTTTTAATCGATTTTGTAACCTTTTTTGTCTGCTTTAAGCTTCTTTTCACCAAAGCCCAGTACCGCTCGATTGGGCGAAGCTCAGGGCAATTTGGTGGGTTAGCCTCCCTGGGTACAAAATCGACATAATTCTCTTCGTACCATTTTTTGTCTGCTTACTGTAATAGCACGAAGCTAAATCCGGCCAAATAAATGTGGATACCTTATGTTTACTCAGAAAGACCGCAATCTTTTTGGAGACACTCCATTTGTTATGAAAGATTGGTTCTTTCACCGCAGCTACAAATCGCCTGCCAAACGAGATATTTTTGGAAACTTGGACTTTATTTTAGTTCTAAACTTCTTAGGAACATTATTTCGTCCACAGGAAACATAAAACTCCTGACCAGGTAGCTGAGAAAAATGGGCGAGGACGTAAGTCTCATCGTCCATCACGCAACATTGACGTTTTTGGAAAATCTGCTCTCAACTTGGTTTCAACGTTTTTCTCCGCATTACGATCTGGAGTTGTTTGAACTTTGTAGGACTTAAATTCACTCTTTTTTTATTTTTCGAATTGTCTTTTCCGACAAGTCGACTTTTGCAGCTAATTTCCGGTTCGATATCAGCGGATTCTTAACCATCGCAGATATTGCCTTTTGCACCTTTTTGGTGAATGAAACCCTAGTCGTCCACTTTCTGGTTTCCGTGTTATGGTAAAGTCTTCCTTGTACCGCTTGTGACTTTTGCTGCCACTTGCCTGCAAACTTTGCCTTCTTTGCAATGCAAACGACTGACCATGTGGATTTTTTAATGATTAATCTATGTACTTCCACTACTTTTGCTATTGTGAACACAATTTGACTCAAATAAAAATAAAAATTTGACGACATATTCTGACAACTATTTCAAAGCCTACTATATCAAAATTTTAAAAAAGTTATATAGTATAAAAAGTATGCAAGTTTTTCAATGTTAATGTTTTTGCCCTCAGTCCTTAGGTAAACCTTGATTTGTCTGAATGGTAGCTGGCATTCTCCATAACAATTACGGAACCCTTTGGTATTAAATCTAACATTTGTTCAAAAATATTCCTCAAAAACATCCCCATTCATATCCTCGTGGTAATCACCGGTATTTTCGATTCAAATAGTAGTAAACCTCCTCTACAAAGCCTTCGTCACTTCCTATATGCGTAATAATTAGTCGTCGCTCTTTTCTGAAGGAGGTCTTAAACCTGGTTACATTTTTTTTGTCTTGCCTTCAGAACGTAATTTAGAGATGTTTCTGCAGGTAATTTCTTCTCCAACATACAATTTCTTCCTTCAGTATTTCAGTTTTTTTTTCTACCATGAGATAAACTTTGTTCACGCACAGAAACATTGTTCCTCACGCAAAAGTCTGAATATTGTTGTTTTTCCAATGCCAGTCATATGTGAACTCATATCAACTGTTTTCAACGGATTATGGCATTTCAAATAATTAAGTACACATTGAGCACAATAGTTTTTTTGTTGGCAGAAAGCGCAGACTTCTTCACGCGTTTCCTTGGAATAAATTCGGGACCAGATGCCATTCCAATGGAAACTCAATACTGCAGTAAGTACACCTTATGATATACCGATATGATATGACAATAATTATTAGTTAGGCTATCGTTATAATTACATACCATATTTCTCTCCTAATTATATCATTACAAACACATTAATATCTATTAAAGTGTCATTCCAAAACAGTACATACTTTCTAGTTCAATTATTAGTAATTGATTAGTTAAAATTCCTAAAAATGTGATCGATAATGATATTAGCAGTTTCTGATAAACAAGGTGATTCACTAGTGGTGGCCAAAAAATAAACCTACGTATTATTTGATAAAAATTTTAAATTGTGTTTTTCATATAAAGTTTTTATCAGGAAAGCTTCATTAAAAGTTACAGGTTGGTAAACTTAAAAAAATTTTAATTTTTTAGAATACCTCAAAACTAGTGACTATAATAAACTGAAATGTTAAACATGTTGATTTATTACTGCGCTTTGTTTTTGGACAGACTTTAAAGAAAACTTACCTATCATCGTTTTATTTTAAATTGTTTAACTAAAGTTCTTGCAAAGTTATTTTATTGAAAATATGTGATCAAATCGAAGTTATCAGTTTTTGCTGAAGTTAAAATAAGATAAAGATCAGTTCTTGCACCTATTCTTCTTAATGTATATGTTTCTGTTCTTCCTTCTTTACAATATAGAAAATTGGTCTACTCAGAGATGATATTGCAATTTCATTCCAATATTCGGATTTTTCCGAAATTATAAGAAAGTTATCTAATGATTTAAGATGGGTCAGAGTTGGAAAGTTTAGGTTTTGGTGGTTTTCTTAAACCTTCCAGCAAATGCTTTGTCAAGACGAACCAATTCACAATTGCACACGGTTTCGCCTGCACACTACAATATACAGGATTATATTAATGTTTATGTGTTACATACTCTAATGTAACGTACGTACCATACAAATAAATAAATTATGTATTTTTTAATAATTGGTGTTGATTTAAAATTTGTTAATTTAGGCGCGTGTGGACACAATCAAACAACAAAAACGCAATATAAAATTGAAACCAAAAATATGACGCAAAGATTAATTAACCTTTATAAACTTCAAGTAAATAATTAGTCATTAGTCATTTCCACATGACATGGTGAGGTATATAACAATTTTATTTCTCCGAACAAAACGTGTAATATCGCAATGATAATACAAAAAGCTGTAACAAGTAGAAGTAGTGAATAGAGAAGTGCCGTAGCCAACTTTAAAGAGTTTTCGAAATACGAAATGTCTACTATAGAAGTGGTTGCACTGTAAGTGCATTATCGTTAGCATACCGGATGTGCTTTTGAATTGTACATGCTTTTGTTCGATCCCGAAATAAAATTTCAATTCAAGGTTTCGAATAAAATTCGAACAGATTAACATTCCTGTTTAATAAATAACTACCTGTAGAAGTCGTGTACTAATTCCCAAAATTTATAAAGAAGTTTCGTAGGTAAACCCGTGGAGTGGAAGAAGTAAAAGAATATTTAAGACAGAAGCTGCAACGCACGTTCGCGTCGGCAACAAATGCTTAGAAAGAGAAACCTAATTTGGCAGACATCGTTTTCGTATCGTAGATGCCATTAAAACTGATAAAGTCGAATTTCGTTTGCTTCGCATTATAACCTGCCAACAACAACGCCCTAATGTATTTTTACACCTGGTTTTCACAGGATGCCTGCTGCGGTTCGGTGTCTTGTGGTTATAGCACATTTTATTTATTATTTTGAAAGAACACGCTTCAATTCTTTAGTTTTTTGTGTATTGGTTTAATAAACTCATGTGATTGCTTAATTATTCACGTCGGTCTTGTAGGTAAGTACTTTAGTGAAAAAGTGAACCTAAATCGATCGTTTTCTTTTTAAAATGTCTTCGATCTGCATTAAAACACGGATTTTTTCCCAAATAATTTCGCAATTAGGAAAATATTCATTCTCGCTTAATTTTTTCATAATTAAAAAATAGCGCAATCCAACGTTATCGATTTAATTAGCAGACATGAAATTACACGACCTTCCGAATAATTTAAAGTTGTGATCGAAGAGGGCGATGACTTTCGATGAAATACAGAAAAAACACATTGGGGTAAGAAATATAATCGCCATTTCCAAAAAAAAAAATCTGTAACGAATGTACAGGGCGCGTTAAAATTACAAAAGTTTATCTTCAACTTTCGTGTTCAAATTATGTTAGCGCTTCTTCTTATTTGATTTAATATGGCTGTATTCGATGCTTTTATTCTTGTTACATTCTATTATGCAATACATTTTAATCAAACGTAAATTAAACGGTTTTTTACTTTATTTCACGCAACTTTGTTTACAATTTATTGTTGCTTTATATCTGTGACTTTATAGGTATTTAAAAATATCTTTGTTAAGAATAAAAATCAATTGAACTTATTTTGGTTCTGAAAGACAATAGCAACAACACAAGTATCTAGGATTCATACTTATTCGCTTCACATTTGCTGGTACGATGTGGAGTTCTGTTACGAGCGGCATCTCTTTCATTATGCCCGCGAAACATTATTATAATATTTTAAACGATCTAATGTGTTTCGCTGTTTGCAAATACAACAAAAATTGCATGGCGTTTCTGATTTAATTTAAAATGTGAAAATTATTTGATTTTTACAAAATCTTTAATTACACAAAAAATTATGAAAAATATTTCGAGCAAAATTTTCAACAGCACTCTACTTTGTTTTATCCTTCTATTATTGTAGTGTATTTAATGGAAATAGGGGTTTTATAATACAAACAAAAATATTGATTTTCTTATATTTATGAAAAAATCAATTTAGTTAACAATTTAGTTGTGTTATTGTAAATGTTTTGCTGTTCAGTGTTGTAAATTGTACTTATTCTCTCATTAAATGTATAAATTGGTTAATAATTGTAATTAATTAGAAGCTGTAATCGAAAAGGGCGCTATTATTCGGCTAAATACTGGAAAAAAAGAGTAAGCATGAGAAAATAATCGCCATTTTGAAAAAATATCTCTAATGAATGTACAGGGTGAGTTTTTTCGATGGTTTTAATTAAATCGATCGATTATTATACAAAATAAGATAGAGAAAATCTGATGTTGGTGTCCAGAGGTTTTTTAAAGGTAAAATCAGAACCAAAAGCAACATTTGTTTTGTCTAACCGTTTTTGAGGTATGGGCAAAAATAAATATTTTAGGTTTTAAAAAATATTGAATGACACTCTTATTTAAAAAGATATTCAAAATCGGTCAAAACGACACTTTTTAATTAGAATACGTTGCTCATATCAGATAAATTTTACCGTCTATAAAGTGAAAAGTTATAATATAAAGCAATATTCTTTTAAATACGAATCGTAGTTGGTCATGGCACTGTTGAAAAGCATTTTTTTTTGCTTTTCCACAATATATGGTTTAATGTGGTTCAATTGAGTATTAATTAATTTCATCAATTAGCTTATTTTTTCAACAAAAGACAAGAAATAAAAACGTTAAAAATTAACCTAACAATATTCTATAGGCTAAATTTACTGTAAATTTTCGATATGTCCACCATTATTGTCGGCTTTTCTAATTTTACGTCTATCTAACCTAACAGACGCATTAATCACAGCTTCCTGTGGTTCCTCGCGGTTTGCATAGATCGCACATATACGAGAAGTTTTATTGTGCCAAAGACCAAGAAGTCTAAAGTGATCTAGGGATAAAAACTAACCCATTTCTATCAATCTACGTACCTATTTGGAAATATCTCGTCCAAATACGTTTTGACCTGTGCCTGATAGTGGGCTGGGACACCGTTGTGTTGAAACCACCGTAGGTTTACACGGGCTTGTAAATTTAATTTATCTAGCATATTGTCAAAACCGTCCCTAAATTGGGAGATGTCGATTTCAGTATCATTAAAAATAAAGGTGTTTATTATGACGATTGAACATACCACAGTTTGTAAAACGTGTTTCGTCTGCCATTAAGATCTGAATCGTTATTTTTACAATGCATATTTATGAACGAAGTTCAAACATTTAATTAATTGTCTTTTCTTATCGCCAGGGTGTAAACTTTGACCAACTGATAGTTTGTAAGGATGGTATTTATGTTTTACTAATGTTCTCACTACTGTGCGTTCTGACGTAGCAGGGTTTTGGGCAATTTGCCGTGTTGATGTTTCATCGACATTTGTCTTACTTCTGATGGGTTTCATGAAAACTTTCCTGAACTCTTTTTAATTGTCATACAAATACTTGAAGGTGCGACTAATGATGACTCCATTCCATCTCATGATAGTGTAAACCATAATTAACTGTCTAAGGCAACTAATTGTGAAACATTTTTGTCATTAAACATTTTTCTATCCCTTACAATAAGAGAGAAACGAGAAAATAACAGTTTGAAGAAAATGGCAAAAATATTTTTTTTCAATTATCTAGAAGGCCTTGATCTTTTTAAAATTTTAAACACTTCATTTTGTTCGGTACTAATTTTGCAACTCGTTCTCCATTTGACCATTTTTGTATCTTCTATAGTTTCCGAGATCCCTATATAAATAATGAAGAAAAATTCCCCCTGTATATTTTATAAAAACGAGAAATATATTATTTTATACGGAGGAGAAGTGATATTTTTTATGGCCCGCCCGTGTTTAGCAGCCGAACGAAGTGAGAAAAGTTATCATGAAAAGTAACTTTTTTCTCCAAATAAAGCACGAAATTTTTGTACAATACTAAATTTTACACAAAAATTTTCAAAATAGTCTTTCTTTGACATATAAGTTATACAGTTTAAAGTAAAGTTAACAAGTAATCCATCGCCCGAATAAGTGCGGGGTTTCGCTGAAGCTTAAAGTATTATTTATTGTGTGGTATAGATATGAGTTGTTTATACGGTACCGTAGTTTCCAAGTAAACACTCAACAATAATATTTGTTTAATATTACGTTGATGATTATGTGTTTGAATGTTGCTACGGTTGTAACGCCGGCGGAAAACTGAAAAGTAAACACTCCGGCGGAGAAAAAATTCAACTTTGTAGCTGACTACTAAGTCGTTTCAGTAAACTTAATCTTTTACCTACTAAAGTTGCTCTTTTTTGTACACATCCGGTTGCTATTAGCAGCGGAACTAAAACTTCTACTGCGGCTCTGGGCGGACGAAAAGTAACTTGCTAAGCAACAAGTAATAAAAGTACGTTTAGATCTGCTCGTGTCGACAATCATCCCTTATAATGAATTTATAGCACATTTTTTTCTTCTGTATGTAGATGCCTTTACTTTCGTTCGTCCGGTAAACTTACGAATTGGTCATTGCGCGTATTGCTTTTACTCCCAATAAAACAATATACTACTACTATATATCGAGTGAAAATGCCCGTTTAGCTGGTGACTTAAACTTACAAAGACTATAAGATGTTTAAGAAAACACAAATTCAGAAGGAGCATTTTCTTAACGAGGATGATAAAAGGAGACGGATTACGTTCTACAGTGGTATTTACAACAATGCGGAACTGTTAAAATTTCTATCGAATCCATTATTTGGTCTTATGTTGCCCATATTAGTAGTGCACGTTGCTGGTCTGATATTAATAATCATGTAACAGTTACAGAAGGCAGAGGAAATTTGGATGGAACGTTTGGTGCAGGATGGTGAGGGATTTTACTACTATATTTATGAACCGACACTAAATTCTGGAAGATATTTAGAAGACATTTTCGGACTCACCTAGAGGAATTTTTAGATAACCAACCTTCCATTGCAGTAGCATCAAAACAATGCTATAATATTTCAGCTTCTGCCCACAATTCTCGATCGGTGACAGATCTTTTATTTTCCTAACCACTGGGTGGGAACTGTAGGACCGTTTCATTAGCCGGCTCGATCACCGTATCTTACTGTTTTAGATCATTTTCTTTGGGGCTTTTTGTATTGAATTTGATACTATAATAGAACATCAAAGAACATTAATGAATTACACCAAAACGTTGAACTCCAATACATCTTTTAAACCCTCTAAATGCGACAAGACGGCAGTGTCAATTTGGGCATTGAAAAAAAACGTGCAGAAGTATTTGTTGATCACTATTTATTCATTACAGATCGTACTGATTTTGTCTGCTACGCTGAAAAAAATCAAACGATAATAACACTATTATTATTCAATTGAAGTACATTAAACCATATACTTTTGAAAAACAAAAAATTCTTTTCAACAGAGCAACGGTTAAAAAGTATCTAAAGAACGTTTTCGCCGATTTTAAATACTGTTATAAATAAGTGTTATTCAAAATTTTCGAAAACTCAAAATCCCATAACTCAAAATCGGTTTAAGTAATAAATTTTGCTTTAGATCTGAATTTATGTCTTAAAAAAGAGCCTTGAACACCGACATCGGATTTTTCTAACTCACCCTATACAGAGTGCCATAATATTAGGTTCTTGCAATTCAAATTCTTTTTATTCTCTGTTAGTTTATTTGACTCTAACCGATGATTTTTATTCTTGCTGTTGCATTTCATATTTTTTCCTTATTTCACACAACTTTTGTTTATTGGTGTTATTTACGAGTACCTATTACGATGTGGAGTTCTGTTGCATTATGCTCGTGAAATTTGTAGTATTTACTAAACGATTTATTCGTATTTTATTCCATCTTTAGTACTTCTATCAATTCTTTTGAAGCAAAAGAACTGGATTTTCTTTAGAAGGGTTGGAAAAAGCAATGAATTTATCGAACCAACTCAAAAATATTTCCGTTTGCATCCACCCTGAAGGATGGTAATGAGCTGTACTACCAGGGGGGGCATCATCTAACAGTTCTGGCTTTGCCCTAGCTCTTGGGAAAACGAACAACGGTGACATGAATGCACCACTAGCACTCATGCAGATCTCCACTGTAACCAGAACTCCACGTTCAGCCGAAGACAAGCAGCCAACTTGTTGCTTTCCACGCAATGATAAACATTTAGACCGTTTTTGGTACTGTTATAATCCCTGTTTCATCGACGTTATAAATACACCAGGGGGTATTTTGTGTTTCTCCATCGTTTCAGTAATCAGCGAGAAAAATTTGTTTACGGAAGGCCTATTGAAACCCATTGCCCTAGCTAGTGAGGTTGGCTCAGGAGATCGAAGTTTAATAGTCGGATGCCGATTGAGAAAAGCATACAGCCATGTTTTACCAGCCTTTTTCTTGCTCTTATTAAATCTATTAGGCAAGACGTTGCGTTCTGCTAATTCAAATGCCAAACATCTTAATGCATTGAGAGTTAAACCAAACAGGCGTGATTCCATACACAAAATATATTCCACTAATTCCTTTTCTTGAGCAGGACTAAAACAAGTTTATGATGTCCTAGTCCTTTTTTTGCTGAATCTTCTCTGTTAAGAACAACCTGTTTAATTTTCTTCAACCTTGCTTCAATGATTGTACGTGGAACCCCATATTCTTTAGAAGCTTTCAGATATCCCATTCTTCCTTCCAGTACCTCCTCAACAGCCTGACGCATACTGTTCTCATCCCAGGACTGCCTTTGCGTTTTTTCTTGTATACTTTCCCATTGGAATTCTAGCCTGAAAAAGACATTGACACACAGTGTCCGGTTTTACCCAACTGTGGATTGCTAAAACATGTGACTATATTTTAATAACAAACAAAGCAAATTCCTAGAACCTATTGTACATAACTATAGTAAACAAACACAGTATCCCCTAAATCTACTCACCTTCAATTAATTTTGTTTGTAAACTAAAAAATCACCGTTTGAAAGCACGCTAAATATTTTAGTTTAACCTCACAATTCGACACATCCACCTCTTACGCCGTCTAGAGTGAAACTAGAGTTGGTAGATGACTTGCTGGCCATCGGTAGGTACCGAGAGTTATCATTTACGGTCATATCCGATAGATCGTACTGCATGTTTTGAAATAAAACAGGGTGTCCTGTTTTACCAGACCATCCTGTTTTACCCAACCTCCCCTACATATCGTGCTAGTTGTTACTTATTTCTAATTAGATCGTAAAACTCAGGTTCTATATTTGTAACCAAAGCTTCATACTTATTACTTTAACTATGGCTATTTTATATTATTGCAGACTTGTCTTAGATGATACAAAACTTGCTGATGTGGTTTTACCAACATCGTTCGGTTGTATGGCCGAAAATAGTAGGATGATTGATCAGACTTTAGTAAAAATTTACTTTAAAATAAAATATAATAATTTAATTTAATTTAAAATAATTCCTACATAAATATAGTTTCTTAATAACAACTCAATTATTTAAGTCAAAGAACAATCTTAAAAAATAACACTGTGAATTAAATTAAATAAATTTCATCAAGAGGAGAGTTTGAAGGAGTGTCTTAACACACAAGCAATATTTTTAATAGCGAGGCATTCGGATAACCGCTGAGCTAAGATAGATCTAGAACGATCTTCTTCTGTTACTTTATGATTCCCCAATTCATTGATAAAGGAAATACACTCAGACTCCAATTTCCAAGAGTCTTGACCGAAATTGCCACAAAGAAGTAACCTTAACTGATTATGTCCTTAAAATGAATAGATTTCAAATGAGCAGCTTTTTCTGCAGCACTACCAGGCTTAGTAGCGGGCTCGGAAGCTTGAGAAAGAGCAAGTATATCAAAACATGTTAAATCCCATGTCAAATCCATGTCATTGTTTCAAGGGGTAATGTCATCCGGCTTTTTACCGTCCAATCTTGATATACCACTTGAATCCAATATAGACGGAATTTTTGCTGAAGATCACACTCGATGAATAATTTGGTTTAAATCACTGTTTCGAGAATTCCTCCCCGTGAATACCATTTCTGAACTTGTTCTCCACATTGACAATTGTGAGGTTCGCACAAATCAACTCCCAAAAAAGGCAATTTGAAACGTCGAGTCAGTTAAAAGGGTAACTAGTTTTTACAGGGGAATGCCTGAAGCCATGCTCTAGAGAGTTGAGATTGGGAGGCTATGATATCTGAGATATTTTCAACTATCCTTTTCATATTTACTAAATCCCAATTTTCTGATAAGTTAATTTCTCTGGAATACCTTTAGAGGTGATATTATATCAATCCATATAACACTCATGGAATCCACTAATAAAGGAGACGTCAGCTTCTTGAGAAAGAGACAGTATAGAAAAAACCAATCCAAAAGCCGAGGATACAAATGAAAGGAAGGCGAGAAGGTATATATCTGAAACTATACGAATTCTTATGCCTTCAAAAGTGATGGGAGAATCGATTTGGGACTGTATTGGATTGGAGAACCTTAAATTTAAATGGATTATTATCCTGATTCAAACGATTTGTCAAATGATTGCAGGATGTGTTTATATTCAGATAATGGTGTAGTCCGAAGGAGATAAGTCAATTTAGGAAGTCCTAGAGCATTCTTCACCAAAAATAAGACGTAGTGACGGTTCAATTGCTTCAAATTAGAAATTAGAAGGTGTAGTTTGTTTAACTTCTTGTTAAAAACCGCATTTGTAGCTGTTCCAACTTGCTAGTAATGTAAAATCATCTGTAGTTAATTTGATTCGTTTAGCTACCCGGTTAAGTTTCAAAATGACATCGTGATTAATGTTTCCATAAAATAAAAATCTTGCATTTTCGAGGATTCAGCCCTAGTCCAATCTTCTTGCATTTAAAAATTATATTCCTAAAATCATTCAAAACGGTTTCAGGTTCTTCTTCTACAGTCCCATTATCCAGGAACCAAATATTTAATTCTGAAGACAGTTTGGAGATATTACTTTGAATTCCTAAGGAGAATAGTAGTGGGCCACCTGGATATCCTTGTTGACAACCAGGCTCAGATAGGATTTAAAAATTTAAATTGAAGAAATGATTTAGATTTAGATCCATAGCATTGAGAAAAGAATTGGGAAGCCTTTGGAGCTTTATCATGAAGTTCCTTGAGAAAAATCTCTGTCAATGGTATTAAAGGCATTTTAAAATCAACTTTCACTATAACTTCTGAGCTTTCTTAATGCATATTTGCATAAGTTGTTGATGCATGAACAGCAGCCTCACACCCACTCTTTTTGTCCCAAAACCAATTTTATACGATTTGAAGAAAATCTACAATAGGTTAAGAATTTGCAAATAGACTTAGCTGCTAATGTCCTAAATACAGCAGCCTGCAATTGGAAGTATTCCATCACTTTCCTTTCGAAGGGCAAACAATTTGACTATAAAAAGGGACTATAATCATCAAGTTTATTAGTTTGACTATGGCTTAAAGAAGACGAACGCCATTAGCACCACTACTCTTGAAAGTAAGTAAGGTCCTTCAAATGTTGAGGTCTTACTTCATCATATCACTGGCAGCGTCAGAGTGGTAACATGTTATTAAATTGAGCATCTCTTGTATAAAACAATTGAAGTTGGGATCTTCAGACTAAATACTAGGAAGATTTGAGGGCTCAGATGATAGATGTTTAAGTTTCACTTTGTTAAACGTCTCTCTATCCATCTCGTCGATAGAGTCAGAACAGCTTAAAGATGTATTACTCCTTTAACATTTTCATTGTACAGTTTAGATCACTTAAGGAAGTCTTCCTGTGCTTAAACTCTTTTTAGTAGGTTGAGAAGGTTTCTCACATATCTTTTTAAAATAAGAGGTAAAGCTGCGTTTCTCTTCAGTGGAAGAAACCCTTAGAATAGTAACAATGAATTCAAAGATATCGGTCCAAGACTCTACATTATTTACTAAAACTCATCTATCGATCAAGGCAGCCAAACCAAGAACTAAACTTTCCTAGTTTGCTAGCGAGAGATTCAATTGATTCTTTCTGCTGTTATTGAGATGAAAACACGCAATCTTATCTTAATGTTTACGGTCAATGTGACATTTGAAACAACTCTGCGTCTTCGATGAGAACAGGACAATGTGGGCAACAATATGGTGCCGGTTTGTTTTCTAGTAACAAAACGCAATCCTTGCAAATACAGTCGGAAATAAAGGTGGAAACTTTATTAGATCTTCCATTTAGTAATTTGGGTGCAGGTCATTTGAAACCACTTGAGACATTTTGGCATTGGATAGGTGGCTCGTCTAAGACTTGCTTAGAACATGGATATAAAATACAAATTGGGTCATTCATTTTCCTTGTAATCAACATTTAGTTACCTTCATTAAACGACCTTTAGGCAAAAGAAATGAAATAGAATTCTATCAAGATCCAGAAAGAAAACGATCACTCAGGTTGTGTCAAATTCACATATGAAGATGGCTTCCCGAACTCAAAAAGTTTAAATAACACCACTTATCGAAAGCCCACGTTTAACTCTAGTAACTTCAGTAATTTCACCTTCAAAAATAACAAGATTATGGAAAGAAATGATCTTTAAGTGACTTCGGAAGTAATAAATTAATTTTCTCTTTTAAAAAGTTGGATTTTCTGAGTGTTTTGTGAAATTGCTACTAAAGAGATAATTATTTTCTGAAGTATGATTCGTAAAAATATGATTAATAAATCAGAATTAGATCAAATGTGACACGTCAAGTTGACATTGGTTGTTAATCAATTTGACACATGAAATAGCACACGTTTTCATCAAACGTTATTTTAATGCAATTCTTATTCTTTCAGACCAGGAATTATGCAACAATGAGTTTACCCAATAGTCGAAATGCAACAGCGCCAGCAACGATAACTCCTCAGAGTTGTCCTCATCCACCTCCAACAAAAATGAGGTACATGCTTCCAACAATAAGTTCCTTAAAGAATTTTCTTCCAGCACTCACATTTTTGGTAGCTTTCGCAACGGTAATGACAGTGCTTGTAATTCACATGAACAACACCGGTAAGTATCTACCCGGTCTTCAATAAGGAAATTGTAATTCCGTATTCTTTTATAAAAGCAACACGCCATCATCAATTTCGGGTCAATATGAGCAGAACAACGAATTTCTAGGTGTAGCACAAGATAATCCAGAACTAATAACTTATATCAGAGAAGTACACCTAACTCCAGCTGTGGAGCCACATCACAAGCCCTTAGAAAACTTAGGTCCTTCTCCAACGGAAGACACATCTTACATATTAAAACTACTTAACAACAAAGTAAGTATTAATATTCAAAATCGTTTGTGTGTATTTACAGTATACATTTTGAAGGAAGGAGGTACATTTATCGAAGCTGGCGCTTACAGTGATGGTAAAGTGTCGAAAACGAGTACTTAGAAAAAAATTATCTTGGCACGGCTTATTAATTCAACCCGAACCGACGCATTATTTTAAATTAAAAAGGCATAATAGGGAAGGTCACAAGCTATACACGCCTGTCTAAGTTCCACACCTTATCCTAAAGAGGTGAGTCTTGTTTATGTAATTAACTTCACCTTGACGGCATGATTTGTTTCTTATCACCGTGGAACAGTTAATTGTTTTATCTGAAGAACTTTATTTTATTTTGAACCTTTAAAGTATTTTTTAAAAAAGTTCGGTATTTGCATATTATTGATTGTTTCGAATATAACTTTTTTTTCAAAATTAGAGCAACCAAGTGTAACCCATATACAATATGTCGAGTTCAAAATTTACTCCAAAAACTTGAGGATACACATATCACAGTTTAATCCAATTACGCTTAGCAGATCACGTTTATGTAAAGATGATTTAGTACAACTGAAGTCGATGTTTCGGGTAAATGTTAATGAACTTTGAATACCGGCGGAAGTTCGGTTAGGATTTAACCGAAGTCGATCAATTTTAAAACGTGCGTGGTTACTTCAAGAATTGCACAGAACTTAATGAATAACTATAGAAGTTGAATCGTAAGCCGATTTAAGGTAGGAAGACCCAGGATGTTGATAACGATGTTGATATTTCTTTCGCCACTAATTCGTCTTAAAACCGAGTTACAAACTATGTAGAATTGCAGAATTGGGTTGAATTGTTGCAGAAACAAACGTTTTCTGAAAGAAGTTTAATAATATTCAGTCTGGATAATTGCATAGACTCATACGAATATGGGTTTTGTTGCACATGTGCTAAACCTACTCGTCGTTGGCAGATACTTACTTGCGACATTGTTCAAAATGGTAAATTCCTATATTTTCATACTTAAATTGCTTCCTTTCTTTTCTTTGGTTTGCTCAGCAACAAATAATTCTCGAACTTTGGAAAAATAAATATTTTGGTACTTGACAATAGTTGCTTTCCTTTTGTCACCAATTTCGACATCGCTTTAAAGCTCCACGCACACGGGTCAATTGGTTCTCGAAGTCGTTACTATCGACTTCCTAGGTAATTAAATGGATCTAATACCGTTTTCGACTGGGTGTTTTGGAGCGATCTCGAACGTAATTTATGTTTAACTGGTAATTATAGTATTGCCCTATTATAGATTTTCACGTTCGACTGGAATTAACGAGCGCTCGTAGGTTGCTCTCTGTTAATCTGCAGTGAAAGGTCGATCAGTAAAGATCAATCTCCAAACATAAACCTTTACATAAACAAAATGCCAATCAATATGGACTTGAAAAATCAGTTTTGTTTTGTTAGAACTTCTCTCATCGCCTAAATCTTTAGAAAATGAGAATATTTCAGAATTAATTAATCATACCTATATCTTAAAAAAATCAATTAACACAGAATTTGTAGTTTGTAAATTGAATGATAACTGTTATTGAGAACAAACGTAGCATAACCTTAAAATTCCAAAATGTATGTTTCAAAAGTGATCTCGGAGCCCTCTGCGATAGACACATACGCTTACTAGTCGAAAACACTATTAGTATTTGAAGGGTACAGGCTAATAACGATGAATGTCTCAAGAACTTAACACTGTGTTATTTACTATTATATCTTCAAAACGTTTTTGTAAATAAACTGCAAACGACTCTATGGAAAGCTTTTATTGGGAAGAACGATGAAAGTTTTAAACATTGATCAGTTTATTGCAGATGTCTGGAAATTGCTCATAATCATTTTATGTCTCTGGAATCATATAACGTTTGCTGAGCTGAAAAACTTTACAATTTTAGTGCCGACAGCGGTAGTCGGTTGTTAATCTATTTGGATATTCAAATTCACCTACTAAAAGATTAGCTGTTTTCTTTTTGCTATTGCGCGGCAGAGTTACTACAAAAGAGTTCCAAGCGCCATTGGAGGTTTTCTGTAAAACATAAGTTGAGCTGAATTTGGATCTACTCAAAATTCTCTTACGAGTCTCTTAGGAAAAGGCATTTTTGTTTTTCAAAAATTCGGACCAATTTCTAAACTTAGATTTTGCCTTACAGCACAAAGTGTTCTGTCCAATCTTTTGGGAACTCTGCTCTAAGACGTTGGTTAATTAAAGCCATATTACATTCTATGTGTCAAATGCCCACAGGTTGGAAACATAATTGTAATGTCTTCCAGTCTCATTGTTTGATAAACCATGTAATTTTTATTTTGCTCCTCGTATGAATTGAAGTTCATTTCTAATTGTTGCTTTTTATATTTTTCTATTTTCATGCAAGTTTTCATCATTTGTATCACTCATTTTATTCTAAATTATAATGAATCTTATACGTATGGATTAAAATATTCTAAATAAATCTTCTGATCTATTTAAGCACACATACACCGTGTATTTGTTTTAGATTATCCAAAGGAGACTCATGGAAAACTTCTACGGGCGCTCATCGTTCATGCTGTTTTGCAGGGACATTTATCATTATTGTTTTGTATGCCCTCATATTTAGTTACTCTTAGCGTTTTTGCTCTGGTTATGTGGTACAGTTGATAGAACCCGAGATAGTTCCGTACTTTATCAAACAGTCGCCGCTGATATGTCAGTTCGAATAATTATGTGACATTCATCGTTATTCACATGTAGCCTTCATTTGTTTTTGTATCTTTCACAATTTGAATGTTAGTAATTCTAGAGCAATCTTACAAAATTTCTATCACGCTTTTGTAATTCCTTTTCAACAACAAACAACCGACTATGAAAATTTTATGTACGGATACAACCTACTCTTTTTTTTGCCTTTCTTTTCATCCGTCAATACCGTACCAAAACATCACAGCACACCCTTCTCATCACTTGAACTGCATATTATAATGATGCGTTTTAAGTTTTATAAGTTTCTCCCTGTTTAGAAGACGTGAACAGATTGAGAATAATCGACCCTTGCGCACGAGTTGAATCGTGTGGTCCGAACGTGCAAATCTGCCTCTGTACGTACGTTCATTTACGTACTTCGAGTTTGATCTTTCCAATAACCAACCGCCTCGATAAATGTAATCTTAAAATAATTCGAATTTGAAAAAGAAGAATCTGTTTTGTTTTCGTAACTAATCAACACGTCAAGATTTTACAAAATGGATCCTGAAGTTAGTTTATACTGTAAGGAAAGAAATTGATCCAATTGTTGCAGAAGTACGGTGTTCAACAACAATACATTGCAAATAAGAAACATATTGAGAAGTTAAATATCATTAAAGAATGTCTCGAGTTATTTAATGACTTGACAGAGACTCGAGTTGATTTCCAAACGAGGGCTATCAGTACATGTTCTCACATTAAATTGTGTTCTCAGGCTGGTCAAAATTTCTGTAAATTAAAAACTTATGTGTTTGATTTCTCTAAAGAAGCAGAAAATAATATGGAAATAGAATGCTGTGAAGGTGGAGAAAAAAATCAACGATTTAGTTGCTTCAACACTGAAGTACAAAGATCATTTTGATCAATTGAAATCCTTGAAAAAATTTAGCGACGTCGTAGTTGGTCATTAATTAAATCATTTCGAATAAAAACATGTATTTTTATATATTTGAAAGTTACAGTGTAATAGGTATATAATATAATTAAAACATCATTACGTCAAGAGTATCCTCACTACTGTGACAGGAATATACATATGTCAGTTTCCCCATTAATCGAATAAATGGCAGAATAATAAAAACTTACAGAGAAGAAAACAAATTTATTATATGAACACATTTCAACCGACTGAGAATAATCGACCCTTCTGCGGATAGCACGATTTGCATCTCGTGAATTTTGAGCTTGAATCGACCCTTATGCGTAAGGCCCAACACATTTCAAAAATTGCCTAAATGCTCTATGATAAATCAGCAACGCTTCTTTAATGCGAACCTCGTACCAAAGTTTAAAGACACTTTCTAATCAGAACAAAGTATCTCCGCCCTCTCTTCGTAGTCTTCTTACCTTCTTTGTTTGGCTTTGTATGGCGACTCACACGAGGTCAGACGGTAGACTACTAAGGCCTATCAATTCTTGCTTGTTGGTAGATCCTTGGTGGTGGGCGAAGCAAAGAACATTTTTGGGCAAGATTTTCGGGAACTTTTTTTTCTTTTTCAGTATTACTATAACGTGGAGAACTCCCTAAGATGCTTTGGTGAGATAAGCAAGTAGTA
This sequence comes from Abscondita cerata, assembly GCA_030710515.1. Lineage (NCBI taxonomy): Eukaryota > Metazoa > Arthropoda > Insecta > Coleoptera > Lampyridae > Abscondita > Abscondita cerata. Next base: position 70,243 of record JALBCR010002028.1, read on the forward strand.
AACGTTGTGTGTTAGGTGTAACTGCGGACATGATGCTTCAGTGTCACTCACTCTACTTATGAAACTATTGACTTTGGTAATCTTTCTTAAGGTAATAACTATGGCCCAATTTCGTTTTTAAGTAGGAATCATATTGTACGTTTGTGTACTGGGTATCCTTATTATGCAGGTTGTAGTTAGGGAGGGTCGATTTTGAAGTCGGGGTGCACTTTGGCCCTTGGTTGTGGCGAAAATTTAATTCCCTAAGAACTTTTGTTAGTTTTATTTTCTTCTCCTATCGCCTGCGTTGGACATTGGTTGGTAGTTCGTAATCGAAAGAAAGCTGTCTGATGATTTGTGTATTGTGGAAAATTATTTCAAAAATGGCGAATATGCCCCAATCTTAAAAAGACAGAGGTTTCTTGTTTTTATTTAAGTAATTTACACAGATCATTTAGAAACAAAAAATGAAAACAAGAAATGTCATTCAAAATTAGCTGGAACAACTTAGTGAGCAGATGCAAAGACACTTCGTAGAGCTGACATTAGTTTATTGTACAGCAAAATATTGTGCTCTTGTGTGGTTGAATACCAATTTGGAATGATACTGAAAACCCCAGCTAAAGGACTTAAATCTCGAAGTCCTGTATGGTTGCAAAAATACTAAACTACGGCTTTTCTGAAGTTGAAGAGGAGTAAAAATTCTGGAGTTGATGTTTTCAGTAAACATCTCATTGATATGATCAACAAAGAAGTCTTTAGTCTTAGAAGATTTGATCAAAAACGAAAAATTTGGTCAAAAGTAAATCGCATAAGACCATTTCAAAATGCAAATCTATGTTGTTTAAATGGGGTGCGATTTCTTTATGGAGGATTGTCAATAACAAAGTTTAAAAGAGGGTTTGTAAACATTCATAATTGAACGGACGAAGCTATATTATGGCTTGCTAATCTGAAGGACATCTGAAGTTCGGCAAGATTTTGTATTCTCTGTGCTGATCCTGATTATCTATTTTTCCATTATTTTGTTTACTATTTCTATAACCTACTATTTTTTTCGTCATTGTCGTGGACTGGCGCTTGTCAACAACAGATTGTAATTAACATCTCTTTTATGTAAAGTGAAATAAAATTTGGGATTCTGTCCAAATGCTACAACTCCACTTTCGTCATATTTTATTTTTAATTTTCAATAAGTTTTAATAATTTAACCGTGTTATTTTGTAAAATTTTGTGAAGTCTATTTAATTAACAAGAAAGTCGCTTAGTTGAATTGTTAATAATATGTATGTTTATGACAAATGACATATTACCATAATTCTTGTTTAATAATCTAACAAAAAGTATATTATTCCGTAGTTTCTGTAATTCTGAATGATCTGTTTCAGCCGAACTTTCAATATTTTTGTCATATTTTGTAAGTGACCTATCCTTTGAATGAACTTTTGAAGTACACTGTATTTTTATGGCAAATCCTTGATTAATAACGAATCCGAAAATTACAAAAAAGTATATGCTCCCATTTAAAAAAATGTTTCTTGAGGCCATTGCGTTGGCATGGCAACCTCTACAATTGTCAAATTCATTTCAAAATATGGATTTTAAAAATTCAAAAGTTACCTATTTCAGGTTTTTTTATATTACCATAAATAACCTCTATTTTGAATTTTGTGCGGAACAATCTCTAAAAACACATAGAGGGTGATTTATCTATAAATTTTGAGATATTGCTTGGTTTGCATTTTGCTTCGCCCTGTGTTATGAAGTTTCCGATAACAAAACTAATTAACACAGCTAATGACATCGAAATAATATGCTAATAGAAATACTTGTTAAATTATTTCAAAGTAACTTTATAACAGAGCGTTTAAAGTATTTGTCATTTTACTGATAATTAGCTATATCTTCTAAAATACCCTATACAATACATTGAGATGCTATAATTTTTTAAGTTTTTCATGAGATCTTTTCGAACCTTAAAGAAAATATGGTATGTCCATATGAAAAAATGTAAGTTTATGCTGGCGAGCCTCTTTGGAACACACTGTATAATCTAAATTTTTTTTTTAAATGTGCACTCAGTAAATGTACCACATGTGACAAATTTTAAAAGTTATATCTTTTTTATCATCTAAGTCCTCCGATGTCAGAAGTTGCGCCACATACATAATGGTGTAAATTTTTATATGAACGTCTTTGTTTATATACAAAAATCTGTTACTTATCAGTTATTTTTATAGGTAACATTCCACCAAGAAGATCGCGATGGAGTCAAAATAAATCAAATAAACACAAACACAATCGATGACCCAGATTGGTTCAACACCCGAGTCAAATGCTTTCCCTTTTACTCGCTTCTATTAAGCAATGAACATATCCTCAGTCGATTTGTTCATATTAGAATCGGGAGGCACCGAATTGCAAGTCCTACAGACAATTCCATTCGATCGAGTTCAAATCGAAATTATAGATATTCAATTGCAAGCAACTGATTTAGAAAAAGAAACTATTAAGAAGTTTTTAGCTACAAAAAGTTATATGTTTATGCAAAATTTTAATGGCAGTTATGTATTTAGACTGAAACACATAAAAGTTTAATGAAGAATAAATCATTCATTAGATAGTAGGAAAATTAATCACTTGTTAAGCTTCAAAACTTAAAAAAGTAAGAAAGAAGACTGATTGTTGCGATTTGCGAGAAGGATATTATTAATTTCTATTACCATTTAAGTTAACGGAAAATTGAATTTTCGTTCTATTACGGTTATTAATTTCTAATTTAAGGTCGATTAGTTTTATGTACTATCTACTTATTACGCACACTTTTTAATTTATATTGGTTTTCCTATAATTTTTCTTTATAAGGAATAACATTCCATTACAAAGAAACTTTACGTTTTACACATTTATGATTCAATTACTGTATTGTGATAGTAAGTTTTGAAATAAATTAAACGATAATTGTAATTACAGTAAGTAATTCTAACATGTTTTACCAAGTACTTAACATTTACGTCTGCACTGAGGGGTTACAAGATGAAATGTACTATTATACATTTTACGAATATAGACTTTTGATAAGCTAACTTTTTATACTAAGTAGTAGTAATTTTGTAAAGCACACCAAATCTTTATTTATAATTTTATATTTAAATTGAATATCATTTACTTTTGTAAGAATAAAAAATACAAACATTTACACCCTTTTTTATTACCTTTTAGACAAAACTCGTATGCTTGAATGTTTTTTTTCATACATGGCTATAACGAGGAACTGCGTGTAGCTAGCAATTTTAAAAGTTAGTAAATGATTTGTAGAATGCATTGTCAAAAGTAAGACAAAACTGAGTAATTTAAAATAATCTCCATTTAATAAAACATTTACAGAATAAATAATCAACTCTCATACGTCAATAACCCAAAAATTAATGTTTGTGCTTGAACCCTGGCGAGTTCCGTAGGATAAGAAGTCATCTTTATCTAACACTTCGAAGTCCTCTGTTGAATTCTCAGAATTCGATTGGTAGTACATATACGAAGGTTCAATTACCCCTTTTGATCTAAAACCAGCGATTAATTATAATTAAGTTCATTACACAATTCAAAATGCACCTTTTAAGAATGTATGGATCAAACGGGAAAAAAGAATCCAAAGTGTTGTTGGATACTATTGTCGAACCCCTTTCATCTTGATAAATAGTAGGCATTACATTCCCTAGAGTTATGTTCTATAACAGCGTAACAATAGGCTAATTGATAAGTCCTAGCTACAGATGCAAAATTCTGAACTATGGCAGGTTGGCACACACGAAGTGGATTTAGTTGACACGTTACCATTTTGGATAAACAAACTCTCCAAGAAAACAATATCTATAATTGAACTTCGTTAACATATCATTTATATTCTGCATCAGAAACACAAACCCTTCTTTTTAGTGACTAAACCTTTGTGCCTAAAGGCAATTATATAAAACAACGCTTGGCAAACGCTGTAGAAAACAACGTGGATACGAATATCTGAATTGATACATCCTAACTCATCTTGCGCAACGATGTAAGAATGAATCAATTTGCCATTTGCTGAAGAGTCCCTTTGATCATGCTGTAAATAAAACGAATACATTATTTTAAAGATATTTGAAACGAAAATATTAGATATTATGAATAGACGCAACATATTTGTTTACCTACACAGCATCGAAAACTACAAGTTTTTGTCAAGCGTTCTCAAGAGTTGATGTCGAACCAGTGTATTGGCACACAAAGTATGGTCCTTCTAAAACCATGTATTTCAAAAACTCAAGAAGCATATAAATGTGCTACACAAATGTATGTATATTTTACACAACTCCAAGTAATCTCTAATATGTACTCAATCTTATTTTTTCTTATAGAAGAGGCTAGTTTTTGTTCTCTGAAGTGAGATATTCTTCAGTATCCCCAGTGACTTTAAACAATTTGAATTTTCTCAATTTTTTTATTTCAAAACGCTTTCACATTGATTTAATCAATGGTTTTAACGGATTTTGTTGAAAACGTACTAATAGAAAATACATCCAACAACCTCAAATTAATCTTTCAGGAAAGCGGCCACGTTAATTTAAAGTTACAATTGAAATTGAAAATTGTCATTGATAAGTTACCTCCCAAGTATAATAATACTTCAAATAAAAAGACAACAAAAATCAAATTTATATTTTCTTTAATTTTTTATTTGAATCAAAACCCCCACAGATAACTTGGCAAAGCAGAATTCACTTTAATCAATTCAAAAAACTGGTAAAAAGGTACTTACTATAACGGTATAAATGATCCTCTAGCCATAAGACTAGCAATATAAGACACAGCCGTATGTCTATGAATAGAAGCCACATTTGGATTACAAACTTTTCGCCACAAAAAATTTAAAAACGCTTCTGAAATTGTTGGCTTCAAACTGCACAAAAAACATCACAAACGGAACGTGATGTATGTTATAAGTAGGTAACAATACTTTATCGAACACAACCAGCACATCTTGGTATAGCCCTGAAAAATTATAAAAGATTAAATAACAATTAAGTTTTTCTTTAAATGCATATTAAAATGAAAAGGTTATAAACATATCAAAATAATTCCCAGATTTGAAGATGTTATTTGTACTGAATATTTACTTGCAAATGCCTTATCGTTGTCCTAAACAGTTGAGTTGTCATATTGTATCTGATATAAAATTTGAAACTGCAAGCATGGGAGGGCTTGGTTTCAAAATTGCACTGATATGTGATAGATGCGAGATGAGACTAAATAAATAGACAGGTATATATTTTTGTACATGGTTTAGTCCAGTCACCTTAGACAAAAAATAGCCATTAGATGGAAATAATTCATAAAGTTTAGATTTTTGGACAGTGAATTCTCGAAAGGGTTAGAAATAAGGGGAAAAAAAGTTCCCACCTTCATTGAGGGTAGAACATCCCTTTGAACGAAAGACTACCCCTGGCACGGGCTCGTTAGGAGTTTTTCTCATTTAACTTCTAAATAGTTGCTCGGACGACAAAATATCATAGTACTAAAAATATTCGCTACAAAATTTTGCATCAAAAAGATTAATATACCATAAAGCTAATTCTTATAGAATTCTCGCAATTAGGGCTCAAAGTTAAGGAAAGTTTTGCGAGCAAAGGAAAAATCGCTTTCGCACTCCTCAAATGTTGAGAAATGTGTTAAATTCTACAGTTAGAAGATGCTATTTATGTTTGGAGAATAACGGAATCTTTTTAACATATTTTGTGAGTTTATTAACCTTTAAAATAAATTTGTTTTTCATTTGTCTATTATTTAAAATTACAAAACATACTTTTATTAGAATTTTACGGTTTTATAATGTTTCGGTACTGTACGTTTTCGATATTTTACATTGCATATGAATTTTCTCATCCGAAACGTCTCAAAAATATAAGAGTGTGACATATCGTTGAATTCAGTATCAAGGAGAGCATTAAATATGGCAAAAATATATTTTTCGTGTATTTAAAAAAATAAAGTTGATGATAGTTGCTAACAAACGAAACGTTGTATCAAAAATTGGATAAAACCATTAGGTAGAGCTAGAAAAGTGGCAATGAAAATGTGCTATTCTTTTCTTGATATCTCTTCAAATAAGGTCAGAAAAAAATAAAAACGAAAATCAGAAACTTTAATTTTTTTCAAATATCTCAAAGACTAAAAGAGATATCCGAGTTCTTCAAAGACTATAAATACATCCCCTCAAATGCGCAACTTTTGTTCCATTTAACCGACCTTCCATCTCTTACCGTTTCGAGATACCCATAGTGGGCATCCTTATCTTGGACACGTTGTATAAGACTTTCTATGCAAAATTTCACAAAATATTTTTCGTCGTTATCATTTTTGCGTAAAAACAACGGTTTTCGGAGTTATTTGCTTGCAACTTTATAATAACAATTTTTAATAATTTCATAAAATATCATAATAAGAATTAGCTTGACGGGCCTTGCCAACTGAAACCAGTGTTTCTATTGATAAAATTGTAAAATTGCGAATATTTCAAAACTACAAATTTTTGGAATAAACTACCTTACATGAAGTCACTGTTATTTTTATGATAAACGAGATAAGATTATAAAAATAGGGCGTTTCCATTAAAAAAAAAATCAATTTTTGACAAGGTTTTCAATAACATTTTTACCTTCCTTGTTTGACCACCCTGTATTAATATTTATCATAATGGCATGAAGAATCTGTTAAAGTAATTCTTCATCTATAATAAGTCACCTCAAATTAAATAATACGAGTTCCCGTATAGGTAAAATTGATACTTCTGTCATTTTTAACATAAACTCTTGAATAAGTCAGAAACAGCTAGACTGAGGTATAGAACATTATACATCGACAATGTTCAAAATTTGTCGTAGAACCTAAAAATGCAAAAATATATAGGGTGTTCTATTTAAAATAACAAAGTTGATAGTTACTTCCGGTATAACCGAAAGTGCCACCATCTTGAAAATATTTTGGCTGAGTTGGCCCTGCTGACATTAGCATGTGACGAAGTTTTCAGAATGATCAGACGTCTAGTTTCGAGAAATCGATCGCGGTTATTAAAGGTGGGACACCCTGTATAGATTGCCAGATAGTGCTAAGTTCTGAACCCTCTATTGTTGGAAGTGGTATTGCAAAGTTATCAGACCAGGCACGTTTCGCAACTGAGATAGTTGCTTTATCAAGTCTACACTAACAATTTAGAAAATTTCGTATCAACTTATACTAAACCATCATCATCATTAAAATAGTATATTAAAGAACTAGTTTCAGAAGTCGCATTTTATAAGACGAGTACGAGTTGCTAAAATGCCTTCTGAGAGAAATTCTTTATACTATTTTTTCTATTTTGGGCTTTTCAGATTATTTTAAAATAAAATTTCGCGAGTTTTTAAATTTTGGTTTAAATGCTAGTTTAAGGTCTGGTCTTTTCACCTCCAGTTAACTTTATTAGTCGGTTAACTACTATGGAAACACAGTTTTGGGCCAATCAAATCATTGGATAGTCGCGTTTCCAAGGTGATTAACGGGCAGATAAAATTAACTGGAGGTGAAAAGACCAGACCTAAAAGTATAATTAGAACATTTATCATACGTTTCATTTAAAAAAAATGGGCGAAAATAATAATAAGTAGATAAACCGAACATTAATTACGGTTTAAATTAAACGCACGCCGAACGTAACGACAGTTTTGACGTTTAATATCAAATCAGTGTCACCACCGTTCGGAATAAAAATTGTTCTATTTCTATACAAGAAGGCAATTTTCTATAAAAAGAACTCACTTAGGTGCTTTTATAGCTCTGTAAGCTTGACCCAAAATAGAAAAAAACCAACACTTGCAACCAAATTCAAAATTGAATTTTGACGTTACCACTAGCAATCTATAAAAATATGAAATACGCAATGGGTCTTATTTCAGCTGATAAAGAGAAGATTTTTCAAATAGTTGAGAAAGATATCTTTGCGTTCCCATTATTTCCCGAATCTTGGTATTCGGAATTTTTTCTAGCCTTGATTTACCTGCAGCTCGCCGCCAGAAGTCCATCTCGGTTGCTAGCAGTGTCTTTTCTGCACTTTTTAGAGGCCATACATCACTTCCATACGTTACTATGCTCTTTATAATTGTGTTGTAGATGTGATGTTTATTACCCTTGGATATTGTTTGGTCTCACAATACTCCATTTAGCATGGCAATAGCCCTTCTTCCTTGTATGTTGCGTTCCTCAATGGCTTTATCTAGAGTTCCATCCTCTGTTATCTTCAGACCCAGGTATTTATACTCTGTGCAGTGTTGAATGGTTTGGTTATTTTCTAACACTATAGGCTCTGGTGTTCCACCAATACACATACACTCCGTCTTCTTGATGTTAACTTGCAGACCCCATTTTTTGTACTCTTCTATAAGTTTTCTTGCCATATATGCCAAGTCATCATGGTCCTGTGCTAATACGATCTGGTCATCTGCGAAGCACATTGTGTATAGGTTATTATTGTTAGGGGATTCCCATGGCATAACACTTCCGTTTCCAGACTTACTTACTTGTAATAAATACGTTGAAGATCAGTGATGGGGCATAGACAAATGCTTAGGAAATGTGAAACAAGGACTTAAACAAGATTTTTTTTTGCTTTATTATAACTATGTCTAAAACCTACGCCGAAAAAAGTGAAAAAAATTAGTGTTAACATTTTAGGTTTGGAAACCGTCGCATAACTCCCCATCATATTTATTTAGCAGATGTGTACTAAAAAAAATAATTCTGCCATTCCAACGAAAATCTATGTATACCCTACGCAATGCTGCGGGGTTATATTTCTTAACCATTTTAGCCCTATGAGGCGTATGCGCCAGCGCCAGTTGACCTTCGGCAATGGACGTGACGCATTGTGAGTTACAATAAAGTATTTTATTAACAATCAGTCTTATTAAAACACCACAATTGGCGACGAGGATAGTTAAAAGAAATGGCACGCGCAATTGGCAATATAAATCCCTTCAACCCATTAGAAGATTTTGTGATTTACGAGGAATTATTCCAACAGTACTGCATCGCCAACGCCATTAGCGATAAAGCTGTCAAAACAGCCATGCTTTTTAAGCTTAATCGGAACTGAAGCATACTCAAGCTAAGGGACCTGTGTTCAATTCTATCGAGCCGTACAAACGGGAAGGTGAGGCATGCGCCGAGTGGTACGCACGCATAAAGAAGCTCGCAACAAATTGCAATTTTAAAAACAACATTGATACCATTTTATTAGACAGATTTGTGAGTGGCATGCAACCAGGTTTAATTTTGGATCGCGTAGTTGAAGAAAAGCGGATGATAAATTAAAATTGAGCGTTATTGTAGACTTAGCTGTGTCCAAGGAATCGTCCATTATGTGCGCAAGCGGAAGTAAGGTTCACGAAATCGCAAAGGAAAATAACGGAGTCAAGCAACAGCGTAACCGCTTATGCGAAGTATGCGGCAAGGGACATACCGGCGATTGCAGGTAAAAAGTTACACATGTTTAAAGTGCAATAATATAGGACATTTAAAGAAAGCTGCAAAGCAAATAGTGTGAATTTCAGACACATCGAAGAAGCTACTGGAGAAGAGACGAGTGATACAATTCATTATAAATGTCAACAGTGCTCAATCGGTGAAGCCCATATTGTTAAATGTGCTTATTAATGACAAGCCAGCGGTAATGGAACTAGATAGCGGCAGTTCAATAACCGCAATGGGTGAAGAATATTTTCATTCAAATTTTAGTGATTGTATGGTACACAAAACCAACATGACTTTCAAAGGTTACACGGGCGAACCGATAATACCACAAGGTTATATCAACGCCAAGATTGAACATCAAAACACAACAAGAACAATAAAAATCTACATTATACCAAAAGGAACAGTCTGTTTATTAGGTAGAGATTTTATATGCAGTTTTAATGCAAAGTTTAATGTTTCAAAATGTGGCATTGCTGATTTAAAGGATATAGTGAGAGGTGAATTTCCTACCGTAGTTGATGGAAAATTAGGACTTTTCAAGTATGGTAAAATATCACTAATTACCAAACCACATGCAAAACCAACCCACTGCAGACCACGTTCTGTACCAATGGCTCTAAAAGGTAAAATTGAAGGAATTGAACCGAATGTTGATAGTGGCATTATCACACCTACCATAACCGCAGACTTGTCATCGCACATTGTTCCGGTGCTGCGCAAAGATGTAACGATAAAGCTGTGTGGTATATATAATGCTAAATAAGAATCTAGAGCCTAGATTCCCAAAGTGGTCCAGGTGGACCCCCAGGGGTCCACGGGAGCCCGATAGGGGTCTACGCTTGCGTGGAAAAAAATGGGGGTCCACAACTCGTTAACGGGGGTCTATAAAATGTATTAGGTGACCCGACTTGACTTCTCCTATGAATAAGGGAGACAATAATATATATAGGCAGACAATATTATAAGAAGCTTGACTTCTCCTATGAATATAGGGAAGACAATATTATAAGAAGCTCAGCAATTGTTTTTGTAAGAACTTGCATATTCCATATTCAGAAAGAGCGTGTCAAGACTCGCCGATGCCGCGCCGCCCGCCCGCCTAGTTAAAGTCGTGTCTGAACTTGCATGAACTTGTTGGATTTTTTCTTTAATATAAATACGAATGCGAATGATAAACATTACTCAGTTGTTTCCGGAATTTCAAAAAGAAAGTGTACCTATATAAGTGTTCACCAGTGACGGAAGTAGTTTTCAGACTTTTGAAAATTAAAGTGAATTGATATTATTGTTTGCCAGTGTTGGAAAAGTAAGTACCTACCTATCTATTTGTTAGCAACTTGTATCTTAAAAGCCACTTCTATTATGTTTGTTAAATCATTTTAAGATTACTTAACAAACATTTTTTTCATATTTACAGGTAAGTAATTGATACGAAACATGGCTGAATCTAAGAAGAAGTGTCGACAGTACAGTGTTGAATATTTGAAATTTGGTTTTCTTCCATCAAATACAGACAAGCGATTGCCCATGTGTCTTTTATGCAACAAAGTCTTGAGCAATGACTCTATGAAACCATCGAAGCTGGAAGATCATCTAAGAAGGTGTCATCCTGACAAAATAGGTAAGGATTTGAAATATTTCCAAACATTGAAGGAAAAGTATGAAAGAGACCCACCGTGCATAGTATGTTCGCTTCAACGTCTGAAAGCAACGACGATGGCTTGCGGGCATCTTACAATATCTCATTACTTATAGCAAAATCTGGGAAACCGCATACCATTGGAGAGGAGTTAATTTTGCCGGGGGTTAACGTCCGACAATCTTTGACATACTTAAAAGAATTCCTTTGAGTAACAACACTGTACAAAGACGTATTGATGAAATGAGCTCTGATGTTGAAAGTTTCTTGTGTAATTATCTGCAAACAACTCATTTTTCTATTCAACTGGACGAGTCAACTTTACCTGGCAATGAAGCATTATTATTGGCATATGTTCGATTTAGTTACTATTCGCGAAAACTTTGAAGACTGACACTAAAGGTGAATCAATTTTTACTGTTCTGAATGATTTTTTTACGGAAAAATCAATTGCATTCACAAACATTATTTCGGTGGCAACAGATGGAGCTCCTGCCATGGTCGGGCGATATCGTGGGTTTGTGTCATCTTAAAAGGATTATACCAGAGGTAATTGCAATTCACTGTGTCATCCACCGACAACATCTAGTAGCGAAAAATTACGTAATTGCACCAAGTACTTGA